>JAVQJD010097994.1:0-29875 GCA_036023655.1 Nannoperca australis | reverse complement strand
CCACTGCTGACAAAAAGGCATAAAAAAGGCAGACTGGAGTTTGCTAAAACTCATGTGACAAAGCCACAATCCTTCTGGGAGAACATACTGTGGACAGATGAAGCAAAAGTAGAGCTTTTTGGTAAAGCACATCATGGCACTGTTTACAGAAAACAAAATAAGGCTTTCAAAGAAAAGAACACGGTCCCTTCAGTAAAACATGGTGGAGGATCAAATATGTTTTGGGGTTGCTTTGCTGCTTCTGGCACTGGATGCCTTGACAGTGTGAATGGCATCATGAAATCTGATGATTACCAAAGAATTTTTGAGCGCAACGTAGTGCCCAGTGTCAGAAAACTGCATCTCCACCAGAGGTCATGGGTCTTTCAGCAGGACAATGACCCAAAACACACTTCAAAAAGCACTCAGAAATGGTTACAAACAAAGCCCTGGAGAGTTCTGAAATGGCCAGCAATGAGTCCATATCTGAATCCCATAGAACACTTGTGGGGAGATCTTAAAACAGCAGTTGGGAGAAGGAATCCTTCAAATCTGAAAGACCTGAAGCAGTTTGCAAAAGAAGAGTGGTCCGAAATTCCAGTAGAGACGTGTAAGAAACTCATTCATGGTTACAGGAAGCGATTGATTTCAATAATTTTTTCCAGAGGGTGTGCTACCAAATATTAAGTTAAGGGTGCCAATACTTTTGACAAGTGCATTTTTTGAGTTCTGTGCGAAATGTTTTCAAGTTGGACATCACTTTTTTGTGATGTTCCAATGCAAACAAAAGAACTAAACGTGAATACCAAAACATTTGCAATTGCAACAATTTTCTGGGAGAAGGGTTGCATTTTGACAGAATAGCAAGGGTGCTGATATTTTTTGCCCTGACTGTATCTGAGGGCCAAATAATATGTTGTAATGGATATTTATGTGATTGACAGCTACTGTATATTCTGCTCAGTTGCACAACAAAATTAGCACTTAAATTGAACAAACACATATAGATAAATGATATATCATATAGACTGTATGAAACTAATGTGTTTTACAAGCTTATATAATAAGTTTCATCATCATTGTTATGTTTGCCTATAAGCTTTGATGGTAAAAATGACCATCTATCATCCATTCATTCATACTATGGCAGAGGACAAAGAGATCATGTAGGCGGCTGTGGCGCAGGAGCAGTGGCGGGCCGTGCATTTCACACCTAGGCCTTCAGTGATGTCCTACTTAGTCCGACTTCAATAAATACCTCTCATAATTCCATCATTTAGGACACCTCATGACCACGGCTGGAGAAATAGGATACAGAAACACACTTATGCACTACTGGGCATTGCATCACCTCAATTGTGTACAAAACGGGCTATTTTCCAGCGCATTTAAAAATCTATAAACTACGTTGTAGAGATATGCCGTAAAACAACTCGGTAAGTGAGTATCCAATCACAGGACGCTTACAACGTGCAACTGTCAACAACTCGTGATCTGATTGGCTCTTGCAACTGTCTATCAACTGTATGTACCCGTTCACTTACATACAGCAGAAAAGGCCTTGCTGGCCCTGACGGCCCACCACTGTAGAATATACAAAATGTATGACTCAGTTCACAAAAAGCTGTAAAATATGAACAACACACAAATATGCATCATAATATCAATATATTTGACCATATGACATGACCATATAAAACAACATTGACATATTTATATGTAAGTAAGTTTATATGCTGAACGGTCAGCAAATTGTTGCTTATCAACACGACCTGCAGATACAAAGCAATGTTAACATTCGTCTAGAGTTTTGAGTATGGCCACCTGATGAAAGTAAGTCTTCACTCTCTTTTTAGCTCTATTTTGGTCTCCACCACCTGCTGAAGGAAACATGTGGTTTTATAGCTGCTAAAGGCTCCACCATGTTCACCAGCTAGTCACTAACTTTGTTTGCATAGTGAGTTTAGTGATAAACCAGTGAAAATCCATCATAATTTATATGAGGGACACCTTTCACATTACACAGTCATTTGTTCAAATGTTTATATGGAAAATATTGATTATTGCAAAACATGCATGAAACATAAATAAAAAGCATTATTTACATATGTTTTATTATTTCTGAAGTACAATTTTGAATATACAGCTTTTGTGGTTTTTACTTAACACAACGTCAGCATACTTTTCTTACTTGCAGGGAATTTGTTGCTAAGATCTGTGTTGCGTTAGGGATGAAATCTATTTCCCTAACTCCCACTAACACGCCCCCATGATTGATTTAGACCTCCAACCTCTCAATCACTGCTGGCCTGTTGTACTCAGATATTGCACATGGAGCAAATTTGGTTTCTAAACTGGGAATGTATTATGATAGAGAGGGCGACCATCATCCGGGTTTTCAACCTCACTATTTGGAAACTTGTGATAAAGGGAGTGCAACCACAACTCTTTTTGATGAATTTATTGAGCGGGAATAAAAAATGCACTTTGCAAAAGTAATAAAAACTGGTAACTGCAGGAGAGCTTGTTGTGTTTTGAGGGCAGAGGAAACATTAGTAGTAAATAATTTTCCACCCAGTAGGCCCATAAACTACGGAGTGTAATCTCAAGAGAAATTAAATCTCTGTCGATGCCTGCAATGCAGAGAGGCAATGGACAGTCATGCTAGACAGATGATAACATAACTAGTGTAGGTTATGTTGTTGAAGACCCGTGGAAAGAAGAGCAACATGCACACACCCGTTGCTGATTTTCTGATAAAGGCTTCTTTAGAAAATAAACACACAAGATGTAACTGAATGATCTAAAAGAGGACCTGAGGCTTTTAAGAACCTAAAGCCCCCTGGGTCTTATTTTCAACAAATGGGCACCACTAATAGTCCATTCTCTATATTTGGCAGACACGTGTTCTGAACTATCTGTACCTGACTTGTCTTTGTTAAAGAGAACAGTCTATGTGGCCTCAGTGGGCAGAATGTTGCTTCCCCTGACTCCACATACTGCCTCCCTCTAGAGGTCAGGCCATAGATACTGCCTTTCATAATGGGAGCGTGGGCAAAAGGAAATAAGCATGGTTCAGGACAGGACCTGTCTTCAAGCAGAGACACAGTGACATGAACCACATTCATACCTCCCTAACAGTCACTGTGAGCATGGGCTATGAGCCACAGAGGTACAAAGACATTGCAGTACATGAAATGTTCTCTGACATTTCAAAAAAGTGAATGGATCTCTAAAAATTCACTTAAGTTTTCATGGACTCTGTGATGAAGTTGCTACCGAGAGACTAGGATCATCACTGTAATTCTCAGATGCTTACAACCCTTAATAAATCGAGCACAAACACTCGTGGCTGTCCATTGTTCACCCATATCACCTTCCATCATCTGACCCTCACTTCCATCAGGCAGTGCTCTATCCCATCATCCATCACTCAGAGGGGTTCTTCAACGCTGGCTGCCCCTGATCACCCCTAACTGGAGGCCTGTGCTTTCTGTAGTAGATGTGAGTCCTGATAGGATGTGACAACTGTATTAGGCACAAATCAGGCGGCCGCGGTTTCATTCTCTGCTGGACGTGTGAGCGATGCGCGCCCCGAGCTGCTGTTTTTGTCACGGGTGGGAATCGCTTTCTCTTTTTATCTATCTCTTTTTATTCAAAGCCTCCGGGCCTTTCTCAGACATAATCAAGCCTCCCCCACCCTCCCCCCTCTGACCATCCACTACCGGAACCTTTAGGGGACGAATTGTAGCTCGGATTGTTGGTCCCGTCATTGGTGAATAACGTCAAGCCCATCATGAAAACGACCATACTTGTCATTTCTGACCATCGTTAGCTCCAAGTCACATCCAGTCACATGACATAGCTCATCAACCCGTCCACGCCGTACTGCACATATAAAGCCAGCGTTCCAGTCAGCCTGGGTTCTAATAAATCCTTTTGACTGTCACGGATCAAGAGGAATACATTTGAAGGCACTGAAAACATGATTGGTTTTAGTGGTAATAAATGAGTACAAGGATAAATAATGATTTTTCCATATCTCTTATTTCAACGCGACAGAGAAAGGAGAAATCCCCTCGTCAGTATGTTATGGACAGAGGGAATCCTGAAGAGCTGGCAATCATCCAAATTCTCAGAGAAAAAAGTTTAGGCAAATTGAACAGAGTTACGGCCAGAGAGGGAAGACAAAAAGGATTTGGGTGCATAAACAATTCTCTGCACTACAGCAGGCTTTGGTAACAGTTCATCCCCCACAGGCGAGATCAGAGAAGAAAGACGCCAGGACAGAAAGCATGGACCATTTCCTTCTTCTCTTCGCATATATGTTCAAGTGAAAGTGTATTTTTTAAAAACAGGCAGAGTGTCAAAGTCCTTTTCACAGTTATAGTGCTGAAAAGTTCTACTTTAAAGTCTTGAAAGATAAGCGTTAGCCTGGCTTCTTGACAGGTCGAGTAAAAAGGAAAAGAAAAACAGGATGTATACATGTTGATCGCCAACATGTTTTTATAAAGACTCCAGTGAGAGAGATTTACCACATACCTCCTGGATTTTTAGTGCTGCATTGGAAGGCAAAGCACATTTCCTCACCACTGTTCAGTTAAAGCGATGGATCTGGCCTCCGTCACAGTGGATGAACTTTGTTTCCCCTAGAACCGCAAATAAAGACGTGGTTTCATTTAAGTTAAGAGATCAATGCACTGTGATTGAGAACACAACCAAAATATGACATATTTTGCTACCTCAGAAGCAATTTCAAGTTTGTGTTTTAGTAGGGTCTGGCAATTTTAAGATTTATTTCTCTTCGTGTGTCACAAAACATTCCGATCTGTACGAGTAAACAGTCACTACAGTCTCCTGGAGCCAGAAATGAGAGAAAATTGTTTCTCTCATCACCATATCTGTGATGTGTTATTGTTCTTTTGGGAATGACTTAGAAAATTATGAAAATCCTGAGCACCCAGTTGGATTTTTTAAAGGGTGCAGTGACATTTTCTGCTTCATTCTTCGACTTGTTTTCAAAGAGGCAGCTCCATCAGAGATCACAGTATTGGTTTGTTTGCCTTCTCGCTCAGGGACGGTATATTTATCATCAAAAATCTCAACTAAACTGCACAATTTTATCAAGTTCTCCAATCTGAGTGAGAGATCATGAACGCTGAAGATGAGAATATTGTAAATGCTTCATACTTGACCTTCACTTCATTCAGCTCAGCTCAGTTGTCATGTTTCAATGTGACCTATTGAATTCTCCTCTGCTAATTTGGCAAAGATTAAACACGACACACAGAGGCTGAAGGCACAATGAAAGCGATAAGGAAAATGATCAGTAAATAAGGACCATTACTTTTGAAGAAGATGAATAGGAAAATTTGTCTCATAAAAAAAAAACACCTCAACATTTCCTCTCTTATATCTCTAGTGAGATAACTAAACATAACCGGATTACACAGTAGTTCATAATGAACTGCAAGTGTTGGATTCTCTGATGTTTTTTGCTCTTGTACTGTAGATATTAATCTGTGTGTTGTGTTTGTTTTGTGTGTGTGTGTGTGTGTGTGTGTGTGTGTGAGGGACTATGCATGCATGAATGTGCAGCACTATTACACTATATTGTAGAGCTGTACACAGGTTAAAAACTGCAGCTGGGAGCAGCAGCAGCAAAGCCAGGCAGACGGACCTGCAGCTCCATGGAAGAGCCCACGCTCTAAATTAAATTAACAAGAGATGGGCTCATTAGCACTCAGCTGGTTACTCAGGGAGCCTTCCGGCATGTATATGCTATAAGCAACACAGGCTGTCAGAAAGCAGTATTGTCAACTGCAGAGGAGATCACGTAGATTGGACTGTACTCAAGGTTTAGTAAAACTGGTGTAATTCAAACCTCTTGGGAATTGAGTGAGGTACATTTTTGAAATATACAGAAATAATTTATTTGAAATTGCTTCATTGACTGAATTCATTCAATAATTCCCAATTAATCAGAGGCTTGTCTCTAACACCAATAATAATAAAAAAAAAAATGCAACTTCCTTATAGTAAGATGTTCCAGCAGTGTCAGCTTACGTTGTACAAGGAAACAGAAAACAACTATCATGACAATCTGTAAAATTCAACATCAATACACAGATTTAATACCAAGTACATCTTGATTTAATCCAACTTCAACTCTAAAGAATGACAACAGACAGTGTTACTCACTAAATAGATACTGTTGTAAGTACAGTATTGTCAAATATGAAATAAAACAGTATGGAAACACAAAACATGTGCAGTTAATATAACTATTCAAATGTTATTTTAATTACACTGCTGGCATCAAGGACTACCAATCTGTTTTCATTTAAGTTCATATTTTAAATACTGTGTTCCAAAAACCTGGAGTGATCTGCAACACCACCTGAAACTTAACGAGTAAAATAAAATGCAATATTTTTGTATTATTTGACATTAGTATTTGAAAGAGAGAGCCTGCTACTAGGCTGTGATTGGCTTGCTTCAGCACCGTGTTCTATATAATGACTGACAAGACTTCAAATGTAGCATTGAAAACTGGCAATGTGACTGAATGTTGTGTTCGGCGCGTTAACTCTTCAAACTAAACGCTCCATTGTGCTCAGCGGTGCCATTGGCAGCACACCTCATTGCGACTTGCTTTGCCCACTAATGAATTAGAGAGAACAGCAGCCTTTCATCACCTGCGCCTCACAAGGTTCCAGACCAAAACTCATCACCTCTTTCTAGCTTTCTCTTTTTCCTCCTAATCTCCACCCCCACCTCACAATCTCCTGCTAAAGCAATCTAGTAGTCTGATGCGGGAACAAGAGCGAGAAGATTGCAGGCCATTCAGAAAGCGATTCCTGGAAAAGACTCATGATTTCACCCCTGTACATCCATTTGTGCTGGCCGTCCATATTGTTTATTGCAATGGAATGATAATTAACCCGTCTTATTGGGAGCATTAGCATGATAATGCCTGTGTACCTGCTTCTGCATGTATTTAAATGTACAGGTAAACCAGCTTGAAGCTTTTGGTTTGCATATGTGGCACTGCTTTTGTTCCTGTGTGGCATATTTGCATAATTGTAATTACCTGTGTGGGCAGACGCCCGGCTACTGCCCCAGGTAACTATCAGATGAGGCCTGTTTTCCTCCCGTCTTCCTTGTTCCACTGTGAATCACTTAAATTGCCTAGTCTTTACAGTATCTGGGCAACCTTAGACACCCTGCTTTCCTTAATGACACATTTAGCTGAATGCTGCCTGGACTGGTTTTTGAGGATAAGGAGAAAATAAGGTGAGAAAAACAGCAACGTTTTATTCCTGCTGACCAAACTCTTTTTCTCTGACTTGATGCATTACTCTCGCTTTGTCTCCAGTCTGCTCTGGTGTCGGCTTCCACTGAACATCCTTATTACTGGTGTGTACCGAGCTGATCTCATGCCAGGGCTAATCCAGCTCTAGCCATGGTGGCTAATGAGCAAAATGTTTCCCCAACAGATAAATCACGCTCACAAACAATGGCTTCAAGTTCCACTACTTTTATGGAATCCTTGTTTTTGTGTCTCAGTATAATATTTGTTGAGACCAATGCCGAACTTTCCAAAACTTACATTGTTCATTTAAGCTCTGTGACATGGATGAGCCAACCGGGCTTAACAAGCTTGTCTCATTTATGCCTTTCCTCGTAATTAAGCGCGTATGAAAGAGAATGATTTACATCATGTGAAATGTGAAATGTGTTGATTAGAAAAATCACTTGCTGTGTGCGGAATTATCCGCGCAGCATACTTTGACTGCCAAAAACTACCAGCGCTTCGAAAATCACGGCATTCATTTAATCCAACCTTTACTGGCGGGAAATAAACAAAAAAAAACAGAACTGTTCAGTGGCAGATTCATCACGGCTCAAAGTGAAAATCGGATGAGACCAGAGTTAACCTCTGGAATGCAAATCAGGAACTTTTGACGTGAATTAATCTGTTAGAGCACGACGTAGTGAGATTGCTCATCATTCAGTGGAGCTCTGAAAATATAGATAAACACTGTCATTTCTTTCCTTCAGAGGAATGCCCACCCACTCTGAAAATGAGCCTTGATTCATTGGCAGAGAAAGAGATCTCAAATATTTACTGTGCTCTGCGGTGTAAATGATACCTGGAGAGGGGAAAGGATGAGATGATGAGAGGGAGCGACAGAGACTAATGGACAGGTAAATATGCAGGTACATTTTTCTCTTGGGGCTCGTGAAAGTCTTATCTGGGAAAGCGAGCTGCTATCAAACACCTGAACTCCACGTGAAGCTTTTACATAACCTTCAAACGTTTCCTGCGAGGGGCGTCTTGCTTTTATTTAATCACCTCGCCGACCCTGTCACCAAACACTCTGAAGTACCTGGAGAGGACATTGCCTTTGCAGCAACTGAAACCAATTAGACTTTAAATATGTGATGAAAGCGAGCACCAAGTCTTGTGCTTTTTGTCAATATGTTTTTTCCATAGCTCCACAGGCACATACAGTGTCCGCTTGGAGGTTGTCATCATGGGTGTTGCTTCGTCTGCTAAATTTAGCTGGACCAGAACACCCAGTATCCCCGCTCCCCACATACAGTACATATGTTGCCTCTCTGTGGGGATAGAGCACTTTCCTTGCAAGCAATCGATATTGGATGCACCTACAGGGACTAACCAAGCAAATGGCTCCAGGCTAGACCCAGTCCCTTCCTACCCATTTTCTATATATAAAACTGGCCTGGCATATAATGAAAAACATTACCTGCCGCCAGGGCACATAACTCTACCAGCAGCAGACGGAGGAGTTATGGAGTGCGGGCCAAAGAATGATCCAATTACACAAATAGTATTTTTACACCGGAGGATCATCTATCATGGCGCTCTATAGAGATAAATCATTGCAGCGCTTTGGTTTGTGATAAAATTCCCAGATATCACTTGATAATGGGAGATAAAGAGCTCACCGGGAAATAACTGAAACTGGCCTCACCGTTGTGGATTTGGAGTGTGTCTGTATTTCTGTGTGAGTCAGTGTGTGTGTGTGCTTATTGGTTCTCCAACACAGCCTGTATGTGCAGGCATGAGGTCTGTATAATACAGCAGCAGACCTGCCCCCCCCCCCTTGAGACAGAGAGTATAGGCTTCAGCTCAGTCACTCTCTGGAGAGTATCTGCCTCTCTCCTGTGGTGCTGCCTTGTTCCTGATAAACAAACATATATGACAGATGTCAACACCGTACCAACCAGCCCTGCCGTGTGTCTGCTTCCCCCTGACATCCTGCTCATATGAGCAGAGCAGAGCAGCAGAGCTCCTCAGTACAGCTATCTACGTACAGAAAAAGCCCTCACAGAAAGTGGAGGGCAGATATAGTGCTCAGAAACACACCTAACAGTACTGGAGTATACTAATGATAATAATAAAAAAAAATTATGTTTATGACATTATTTGTAGTTTGGCCATTATCTCTGCAGCAACATTGTATTCTTTGAGATCTGGGAGCGAAGCAGCAGTGCTGAAAAAAAGAGAGCAGGTTGAGGAACAGTAAGGGTCAAAGGATCAAACTTTTAACATTAGGCTAGTTCATTTCAACCTGGACCTTTAACAGTTACACAGCTCTTATTTAGACTACGCTTAGACTAATTTAAATACATAGTTATAACATTATGTTATTTTGCAGCTAAACGTACACATATATGCATAAATATATAAGGAGTGAAAAAGTCATTGGAAAACAATAAGCACAGAAAACGAAGCAGTCTAGATGATTTACATCATCTGACACAAAGACAGATATTTGCTCACTTTTGATTTTGCCTCCAAATAAAGTGGTTTGGACACTAACTTCTTGACAACTTGTCCCATTATCTTTCTGCTTGTGTTTCTCATCATCAGATTGGTAGTAGCAATATTATCATGTTCCCAGATCTATTGCAATTGTTTTGGTGAGTATGATGATATCCAACGGCCGAATCTATAAAAATAAAAGCCAAGTCGTAAAATCCCAGAATCATCCTTTAACCTCATATAAAATCTATGCCTCTTTGTGTATTTATTAAATTTTTCATCACAAACATACAAGTAATAGCGTCCCCCCCCCCCCCTTGTTTTATAGCAAAGTGGCGTTAAGAATTTTCTAGAAACATTTGGAAATTACCATAAAATCTGACCTCAAGTCAATAAAGAGGCAATAATTGCAACTGTATTACACTCTGTTAATGGACGATGAGGTATGTCTAATGGCCACGTCTCAGCCATGTTCATGGGTCTAATGCACTGGAGGCTAATCAAGAGACCTTTGGCCTCCAAATGCATAAGTAATAAAGCTGTCTTGGCGCACTGATCAATACAGACTGCATACAGTGGAAAGTTTTTATATATAATATATATTATATTCTGGGAACGGAGCCATCTTTGACAGATTTGTCATTGAAAGGGTTGAAAAGAACATTTACGTGGAGACGTGCTGTAAAATAGAAAGGTGTTCTATCTTCCTCTGCGATCAGCGTTTCAGTCAAAGCCACAGCTCTTATTTTCCACCTCAGGGCAGCGGTGACTTCACTGGTTCAGCATCTCTTTGCCTTTGCAAGTGCTGCTCCCTCAGCATGTAGCTGGCACCCTTCGATGAGTTATGATCACGCCTCTGTAATGACCAGGAACTCAAATCCTGTTGAACACACACCATTCGCCGGCAGTGGTGGGAAGCGGGGGAAGAGGGAAGGGAAAGGAGAGAGAGGGAGGGGGTTAAATATTCTACAGCTTGGTCCGATCTCGCCAGTCTTCAAAGAGTAATGAAGCAGCTCCACAGATCCACCACATACACCCCTATCTCTCCGCCTAATGAACGAAGCAGCCGCGCCCAGGTGAAAAATGAGCCCGCTCAACACATCGCCTTAAGAGAAAAAAAATGGGATTCCTTTCCATTGCAAAACAGCCCACATCCCCACCTACTACAGCTCACCCCCCCCCCTCCTCCTCCAAACTCTGATTTCAGTGGGGATGATTGATTAAACAAAAAACAGCCCCCCCCCCATCCCCCAAACCCAATCCTCTACCCTGCTGCATCTAATTTGTTTTGTGCTATTGCAGTGGTCTGTGTTTACAGCTTCATGATTTCACCTACGGAGACATTTGTGTAGGCCGGTGCCACACATCTGATCAGGTATTCACCGGTCAAATTAAGGCCTAATGATAATTGGACACAGTCAAGGAATCATTTTTGACAATCAGCTGACTCAGTAAATGTGGAGTAAAGCACATACTAAGTCATCAAAAACGTGTTGGCAGCATTTTCCAATCAAACGTTGTCTAGCGCCTTTGAGGTTGTTTGCGATTTAGTTTGATCAACAGAATGCTGAAAAGCCTGAAGGGAAAGTATTTGAAGCAACAAACAGAGAGAAAAAGGGGGTGTTCAGCATTAATACAACCACGGCCCTGAAAGTCAATGAATGCAGTGCTTCAGTCCCCTCAGGCCCCGGCAGTGCCGAGATGCAGATCACAAGGCGTTTGCCGTGCCCTCTTGATGTCCCGTTGAGGTCGTTGCCCAGCTGGTGTGTTGCATCTGACGTAACCTGGCACGTCTCAGCGCTGCTGTCTGGGACCGCTTGTCAACCCTCGGAAAAAGCCCTGAAAATGTTCTTTAGCTCTTCTCATCTGGAGCTCAGGTTGGCCTCTCCCCTTGGAAGCACATCAGTGTCTTTCCTTTGATTCCCTCGCAGGGTCTGAGTAGTAACCCTGACGCACAGTGATGCCTGCAGGATGAAGCCTCTGATAACTGGAGGGACAGCTTAGTAAAGAAGTCAAAACAAATCAATGCCAACTAAATGGGAAAACCAGAAGCTTGTCTCCCATCACGGGAATAAATACGTTTTTAGACAAGGTGATGGACATTGTAATGCAGTTGAAATGTAAATCTGGTATCTCCTCATATAAGAAGTGGGTAAAAGGCTTTGGATTAATCAAAATTATCTAATTGATCTGGAAATCCAAGGCTAGAATAATTGTCTTTATATTAAGACACCTTCAATAAGCTGTACCTGCTAAACAAAAGTTTGCATCATATTGAGATCTTCTGCTCCCCTCGTAAGATACTGTTAGTGTTTCTAAACAACTGCATCATTTTGATTTCACTTCTGGGGGAGCTGTCTACTGGGAACTGCTCGTTTTAATACAGCTTAACAAAGTAATAACAATTACACCTGAACATACAGCAAAATGCAGCTAGGAAAGAAACATGGATTATTTTTCACAACATTTGATGCCATTATACAGCATTGAGCAGTTTCTGATTGGCCTTGTGCAGAATTGACATATTGATTGAAATTACAAAGCCCTACCTCTGCAGGTCAACCAACTGAGGGCTTGAACAATCAAAAGTTCACCACTAAAAAGGTCAACCCTGAGGCTCCACGTAGTACATTGGAAAGCTGGAAAACTCCTTATCAGTTGTTTCATTGATCAGTACTGGCCAAACATACGACAAGAAGAAACTGCTCTTAACACCTGGCATTTTTACGGAAAATGAATATGGAGTGGGTTTGTTCATTTATTCTCACTTAATCGTATTGGATGTGCACCATTAGCCAAGCTTTGTATTGCATGTATCACTACAACAAACTGGAGCAATTGGTATCACGATATATTTACTCAGACAAGTGTTGAAAATGAATTGCAAACCTTCAATGGGCCAATAAATGTCCACTGAACCACAACTGTGCAATATCTCTTCTTCATTCTCGGTGTCTCTGTGGTGCGGAGGGCAGATGATAGGATGTTTCTGTAAATGAGTTTGGGGAGTGAGTGCAGGTCACAAGTGAAGAAGATAAGGCCTGTGCGCAGATGAGGCCATTTTTCACCTGAATGAGAGTGAACCTCTGGTCTGCGTCGGGATGTGCTACATGATTGGTGCCTGATGTGTGCTCGTTACCACCACATGCACCATTTTTGAGAGGAAACGTGGCAACTATCAACACATTTAAGAGTCATTAGTTGTTGTGGATACGCGTGACTGACTCATAGAGACAGTGGCAGGGGACTCCTTGCTGAAGACTTACGTTTGTACACTTTTCCAATAATTTTGTAATCTGTTTAATTATACACATGATCGCACCACACATTGAGTTCTGATATTATCATTGTGCACTTGAAGGGAAAGCTACTGTAGCAATTGTCTTTAGTCGCTGGCAAATTACCACATTTATAATTGAATGGAAATATTATTCAGTGCCATGCTTCTATTCACTCTCTAGTACAAAAGATAAATTAAGAATAATTTTTAAATCAGTAGTACGGCTACATTTGACGTAAAAAAATATCAACAAAACTGAGCAACATTTACACACTTTAACAAGCTCACATAAAAAAAGTGATGAAACAGCACTCGCTTCCTTAAAAACAAGAAATGGTAAAAGAAAAGTTCATCCTCCTGCTTTGAGCTTATAAATCTTTGTATGCATGCTGAAGACACCCTTGGGAGAAGCACACAGAGGTCCAGTTTCCAAATAGCCAATCATAACCTCCAGCTTTACCGTATGGCTGATGCATTTCTATGGCAGCCGTATCATTTATTGTATACATAATACAGGAGTCTATAAGGGTCTTGGACTCCAGCCTCAGCTGAGAGGATGTACTACTGACATGCTTATCTGTGCCCTGGCAGCCCTTCTCAGCAACACAATCACACTCCAATACACCCTGAATTACTTTGAACAAAACAAATGGCATTTGCCATTCCAGGAGATAAGCAAAGGGGGCATGTGTGAAATAAACAAACAAACAAAAGGGACAGTTGGAGGCAGCAGTAGAGTTAATCTTGGTCTGGGGCCGGATTAACGGCCATACTTGCATTTTCTTGGAGAATAATCGAAGAGGTCCTGGTCTTATAACTCTATCCAAAAACAAATAAGAAATAAAAAGGAGGCACTTCTGGCTATGGAAGCTGCAGAGAGTCAATGAAGAGAGAAATAACTAGGAATAAAGAGGACAGGCTTTGACTGGTTGAGTCCACATTTTCATTTCATGGCCTGTGGGGGCAGCTGCGGACCTCTAAAATCCGCTTGGGGCACAATGCAGAGAGTTTTATTTTTGGGACTTTACTGGCATCTTAAACAGCCTTCTCTCTGTCATTCACATGGATCACTCTTTTATGAAAAAGACTTCTTTAAGCAACTGAAGTTGGTAAAGATTTATCTGCCTGTCAATGCTAGCTTATGTCTTACCCTCCCCACATTGCCTCCCAGATTGGGAGAAATTGTCCATGCCTGAGGTCTGCAGGACCCCAAAATGGCGACATCCAATCATCGCCTGCCTAGGCAGCCCGACTTCTCAGTAAAGCCACAGGAAGCACGCTGATTAACACCAGGGCAGTGAGTGCTGCACCTTTCAGTTGCTCGAAAGTAAAAAAAAAACAACCCTCAAGAGCAAGGTAAGCCTGTCTGCTCAAAGACAAGTGTGCATGGTAGAGTAGAGCAGAGGAGCAAGTGAACCCATCTGACATTTGCTATTCTTGTTATTCTTGCTGGCCTTTCTCAATGGAGTAAGCAGTCTGACTCATAAATAAATTAAAGTGAGAGACATTGCTTACATTTGTTTAAAAACTTTGGAATGAGGGCCTTTGCTAAAATACCTTTAAAACAGTTGAATGGTAGAGGATATTTGATGCTAAAATAAAGCATTTCATATCCTTTAACGTTGTGAATTGTGTCACTTTATGTGCCCTAAAAAGGTAAATAGCTAACAAATGGCAAAGGGCTCGCTGGAAAATCTTAAAGCTGCACTATTCCATATTTTAATGTTAGCAGAAAAAAATGCAAATGAGCTAATTTAGCATTAGCTCAAGCTGTAGATGCTTAAGCGGACATTTGAGCAATGCGGCTCTGTAATTCATTTCAGGTTAGCATAGCATTAGAGATTTCCTAATAATAGTTGTACTGTATTTTTGCTGGTCTGTGAGTACATAAAATGCCCATGTCACTCATTTACTTCATAAATGTGACAACATGAAGAGCAAGAAGATTTCAGTTCAATAATAGCAAACTGAAGGTGCACAAAGATTGCATTATTAAGACATATTTTCATTCCAAAATTGTATCTCTTTTTTCAGCTGTTCATTGGGACTTAAGCAGTTTCTTCATTGGCAAACACACTTGCTGGAGAATATCCTATTGCAGTTTTATACCCTTCCATGTAGCCAATGTAGGAGAAATGAATCAAGCGGTGAACCATTCATTCACCTCCTATTCTTTTCATGTGTGTCTTCTCCTGTCTGCTGTCATAAATCAAAACGTGTGCCATGGCGAGCAGCTGTCAGGCAGGTCCAGTGTGTAATTAACACACTCATCGCCGTTTTCATACACACCGTTCTCTTGTGTAGACACACTTGGCTTCTGACTGGTGCAGAGTCTAATTACAATTACTGAAACAACATTCAGCACAATAAACATTTGAAAGGATGTTTCAGCACTGGCTCAGATTTGTGATGAATTACCACGCAGCCATATTATTTAGCTCTGCATGATTAATGGTGATTTAAATAAATAAACTCATCCTCGTTGTTGTGCAGTTGCATTCTTTTCTCTGTGCGTGCCTGAAATATGTTTGTAATGCAAGATAAAAAGCAGAATGAAAAATGCCTCAAATTAAAAAGCCACTGTGACTATGAATGTGGACATGTGACAACGTGGCCTTTTTTGTGAGGAACTGGAAGCCTTCTGGAAAAAGCGCTGCACAGTAAAGCAGAGGTGAGCAGAGTTGACATCTGAACAATTGCTTTCTTGCTTGTGATTCCAATGCCTTAATGTTGTACAATGCCTGGACACCCAGTACCACTGAGATGCTCCCTCTTGTGTGCATTTGTATTGATGATGCGACCCTTTTCATGGTAAATATTCTGACACACACCCACCTCTGTGGTGGGGACAACGCACATTTTCTTCCTACATTCTCATCTTTTAAAAGGTTCAATTCCCATCCGTTTGATTTATGAAGTTAATATCAGACCTCACTCTGTGTGTCAGCAGGGTGCCTAAAGGGCTGAATGAAACCTAATGCTGACCAACCTGTCACGTAATCATTCTAATGCCACTACTTATGAATATTGTCGGTACTGAGTTGAGAAGATGAAATAAGAGAATTACAGTTCATCGCCCATGAGTTCACCTAATTAGGCCATTAATTAACTCCAGAAGAGGTACATTATGGGATGGTAACTTTGCTGAATATGCTTTTTAATAGTGAGTGGGAGAAGGGTTAGAAGGGACATGGGGGGGGGTGACATGTAAGAGGGAAGCACAAAAATATGTCTTCTCGTCTTGGCCATGTCTTCATCAGACAGTCCAATCAAAGTGTTCGACCCTTTCTCACTACATCTGGTCATCAGATCACCCCACCTTAATTATCAATGCACTGCTCTAGATGTACATGCAATTATACGGTACATTTTCTTTTACATTAGGTTGCATGTAAACAGTATGCAAAGAGGTTCATAACATTGCCCTCTAATTTTCTCATTTTACGCCCAGTGTTCACTTGCCAGCTCGCCAGAGTTTAGTTGGTGTTAGATTAATTGGCTTGCATTTAAATATGAAAAATAAAAAATAATGGAAAGAGGATTTACCACAAATGATCCCTGTTCCAAGCACTGCAACAATACATTTTACAATACAATCGTTACACAAATAATGGCACCACTCAGAGACCTGTCCACCCGTCAGTCAGGAAACATAGTGTAAAAATGACAACGAATGCCACAGGCAAGTTTGGCAAATAATTTATTAAAGTCAGTTAGTCAGAAGTGAACTATTCATGAAGCAGGGAAATCATTCCATTGATTCAATCACAATCACAATAATGTACACTAACTCACTTCACGGACATTATTTCCATGCAGCTATATTGCCTTCACAGTGAACTGTTCCTTAAAGAGCTCAATCATTTGCCCCCTATGACAGAGCTTGTAGAAGGCTGGGTAATTGTCGAGGGACTGTGGATTGCCTCAAGGGTCAACGCTGTTCCACACTTTGTACACCATTACGCTCCCTTTAATTGAATTGCAGAAAGTGCAGTTAATTAAGCGATTAACACTGAGAACATGGGAGCTATCAGAGAACAAAAAGACCCCCTGATGGTGGACAGTGCAGCCACTGACCTTCTCTGGGGGAAACTGTTTCTGCCTCAAAAACTGTGCTGATGCCACTGCTGTTTATGCCAGAGCTGTTGCGTTTTATTTTTCAGACATAGCAGCAACTGATGCGTTTCTGGCATAGGATGGCAACTGTACTTGGAGGTATTTTCAACTGAAGTAAAAAAAATATTATAAGGTGATACACATGATTTAAAAAAAGGTATTCGGTAAGTTTCCATACATTCTTGATGTGTGCCCTATTGCATGCAAATGAATAGGCTATATTTATAAATGTTTCTCAGTTTTAATATATTTAATTGCATAAATGCTGTGTTTTTATAATGTTTTGAACGTAAACAGATTCTTCAATTAAAAGGCGTTACACAACGCAATCCGTACAAAATATTTGGTTCCCGACACATGGTGGCACAGTGACAACTTGCAGGGCTAGTTGTTGAACAACTATAGCAAGCTAGCTAACCACGAGTATGCTAGCTGGGAACATGTTAACACTATTCAATCACAATAGCTCCCTGTAGCTATCAGTACTGTTCCCTTCACTTCCCCTGGCAGATTTTATTATCATGATTGTACATCATTCCATTCAACTAAGGGTTTTACTGAAAAGAGAATAAGATCTATCTGCGCTAACAAGCTTGCTAACTGCTTGCTAACTGTTGGTTGTTAGCTCCGTCGCTGAAAGGACAATTAACTATTCGTACGGTTCATTTAGAATTATGTTTTTGTACCATTGACACCTGTCTCATAACTGCATGCTAACACATTATAAACTAATTAGCTCAATTGTGGACTCTCCGACTCTCGGATCCCTGAAAGGTTAGCACTGTCAAGATGGCTTGCTAATTGGTCAATGATGAAAATTCGCAGGTCAAAGTTCAAATTGAACTCGCTGTGAAAGATCAACACAGATTAACAGCATCCTCTTAATCCCAATAAAATACATTTTCACCATGAATTGTGTGGTTTTAAATGCTGGTGTGTCCAGGTCTTAAGAAAACCGGAATCTTTAACACCTTCAATTAACATTTTGACTACATTTGTTTGTGCTGGATTGCATTTAAACCTGATTTTTAAGTGACTATATCAAGATTTTCATGTCTTTTCAGCCTAAATCTACAGTATAATCACATATTTTAAAAAGTACATTTCACTCATACTTTTTATTTGTGCTTTGCATTTAGATTAATTTGTATTCTAATGCTCAATGAACAGCTCCTGATGTAAGACCAGCACCTTACTGAAGAGTAATGCAGCATATTCTTAACCTCATGTCTTTTGATGTGGGGGGAAACTGTAGCACCTGGAGGAAATCCACATAAGCATGACAAGAACATGCAAACCCACAGAGATAAGCCCCCGTGGGGTTTGATCCCAGCTCTCTCCTGATGTGAGGCGTTAGTAGAAACCACTTTAAAACTCTAGCATTAACTGCAAACTGCCTCCTGAACAGCAGTGAGAAAGCTCCATTGAGAGAACGTTGTCTTCAAGAGTGGTGCTTTTAGATTTAACTTTGATACACCAGTCAGTTTGGTAAACATGAACAAGCTGCGTCATAAGTATTAAAGTTTTCTTACCGTTGAAAACTTTCTCAAACTTGTCAATCTATTCTATAAACACTAGATTTTTAACCCCTGTCAGATTTCTTTATACCTTGTATAATCAGCACAGCATATCACTTCTTTTCATATTTACATCCAAATTGTCGTAAAGTGCCTTGTCTCTGCCAATTATTTTTGACAATATGTTACAGTCTGACTGCTGCATGCTTGATTTCCTGCCCTTCTGGATTGAATCTGAAAAAAAATAAAAAAGAAACGTTGCTCTGTAAGTTGTGTAAGTTCAATCAAGAAGCTCATCCCCGTCACGCTTGCTCTCAGAGATCTCAGATTTTTACTTTGTGTTTAAAATTATCTAACTGATAAATGTCCTCGTTTGTCAGTCTAGTGAGTGTGCTGCTTCAATCCTCCACCACTTCATCATCACCAGAGGTAAAGCCCTGTCTATTTCTCTCCAAGGCGGGGATCATCAGTTCATTATAGGGGTTTACCCCCTATAAATAATTCCTGCATTGGGATCAACACTGAAGCTCTTGCCTTATATATTTTAATAAGCATTTGATTTTATGCTCCACTTTCTCTGTCTCCCCTGACAGAGAACATACACTTTGTTGTCGTTAATATGACTAAATATGTTCATGAGTACCTCCAGAGAGGTTTGGTGTATCAGATCTTCAGTGCCTCTCATCTACGCCAGGGTTTTGCCCTCTTTATTTTTGCTCCCCCTGATTGTAATGATGCATTTTAATGCCTGGTAAAAGGGGGGGGGGGAGAGTGGGTTGCTGGAGGATTTCTGGATGGACACACACACACACACACACACACACAGACAGACTGTGCCTGTCGGCCTAGTGTCTGTCATCATAATGAAGTATCTAGAGAGGGGCAGCGGTACCATTAGGCAGACAGATGTGAGGCATGGAGGGAGTGACACAGGGTGAGAATGACACTGTGGTTTGTGAACATGTGAGGAAGATGGGCAGTGGAGCTGCAGTCTGCCATCCGAATAGGATCAAGAAACCAGTGTGTCAGAGTTGAAAGATTACATCTGTATTCACTGTCAGCAATGCAACTTCCATGGCTGAGTGTGGGAGGGCACAAGAGATGTTATTATGTGGTAATATGATGGATTTTCTCTGTATATACAGTTGCAAGGAATGATGAAATATGTTTAGTGTATAAAATGTCTAAACATAGTGAGAACATGTAAAAAACATTCTCCCATAGCCCAAGTTTCATCTTGAAAATTGTTCCTTTGGGTCAACAGTTCCTAAAGGGCTAAGCAACCGAAAGACATTATTTATTATTTATTTAGATTTAGGTTAATATCTTAAATAATCAATTATCAAAATAGCTGTTTAGTGAAGATCCCCTCCAGAATGACTTTTAAGATATATAATTACCTGCCTAGAAGACTATTTGTGTCTGATATGGTTACAAAGTTAAATTACCTAGTGAAAAAAAGCCTAATTTTACATCTACACCTTCTTCCTTAAAAATTGAACTAATGGACACAGATGTCTCTTACTCCACTGAAAGGTCCATTCTCAGTGTACGTCCACTGGAGGGTTCCAGTTTCCGCAACACACTCCACAACGTGAATTGCGTACTGGACCACAATTGGCTTCCTAACTGTGATGCCACGTAATCATGTTGTACGCACATGTCTTAAACTCAGATTTCAAGTGAGCGCAGAGGAAGTGCCCTTCAGCAGATGAATGTGAAAACAGACTTCTCGTGACAAACTCTGCTTGTACATCATTCCGCACAGCAAAGGTCAAACCAAGTGAAGTGCAATCGATGAATCCTTTCAGCACTACCTGTAAATGCATTTTATCTGTGATGGAAGGGGAAAATACAAAGACTTAAAGAAGCAAAGTTTAAAGGGCAAAGTCATTTTCTCTGTTAGGGAGAAAAGTGAGGTCCTTCTCTTGTCTTCTTCAAACAAACAATAAAGAGAATTCCCACGCCAGATATTCCTTTCAAAATGCTTTTTCAACTGTCAAGAAGAGAAATGCAGTATAAGCGCACGTCTCTTTGACTGCATCATAAGATGGGAATTCCCATTTCCTTCCTCCTCCTGCTCCTCCTCCTTCCTCCTCTCTTCTCTAATGATGACTAATATATCTCGTCCCTCATCCAATCGTAATTTCAGAGATGACAAATGCATGTTATACTTTTCACGCACTTGCCTCCGCCTTTTCTCAGACCCCAAAGTATGACATCGACTGATGCTCAGGGACTTGGCTGCGACTCGCTGGCTTTGAGTGACACCTGTATCATTCAGTGGAAAATTCTGTTTAAAATAAGGCCTGGTTTACATGTATAATTAATTAGGTTAATCTCTTAGCTGAGGCATGACAGGTAATCATTAATGGCAACTGTTAGTCTGGAGAGTGCCTAAAGAGGAGTGACTTATAATAAATTAAATAAATGGGTGGCTTTCACAGAGAGAAGGGGTCTAAGTAGATAATAAGGTGCCTTTTTTGAAAATGCTGGAAAAGAGGCCAGACTTTTATGATGTACAAAAGCTTTTAGTGGCTCTCTTTTGGAGTCATTCTCAACCCAAACTTCTCACTTGACTGCGTTTTGTAGATTAGACCCTTTAACTGGGGCTCTCTGGATGGCTTTGCTTTGTGAGCCAAGGTGCTAAAGGACATGTGATGGGGCCTGCCTAATTAGAAAAAGGACATCCTATTCATGTTGACTCTAAGCTGGAGCGCTCGGGCGTCTGCCTTCTGTGATCAGGGTAATTTGTCTGTGCACCCTGATACCTCCCCTATGACTGCGTAAGATGAAGGACTAGATGTCTTGCCAAACTGCGGGACTATTAGCACACACGGGAACTACTCTCGGAACAGGTCTGCTGAACCTCGGGGTCAGCACATTAACACATTAACCCCTTGCCCGTGGTCATGCCTCAAGATTGGCGTAATGAAGCATCATTTGCCAAAGCACAATTCCAAGGCAGAGTGTGGACTCCTCTGGGAATTCTGGGAGATCAGAGAGGAAGAGTCAGCTTTAGCATTTTACTGGCTTTGCTCTGTATCATAATGTCAGACCACGTTTTCCTTAGCCTTAGGTTGCTTTGGATGAAAGGCTGGATATGTGATGTGTTGTGTGTGTGGGATGGTAAATGTCTTATGGTTGTTGATAGTGGAGGTATACCAATATCATAGAGGTTAAGCCCCATCTACACAGTGCAAAGCAGCTGCTATACAATAGCCTTGCTGTCACCAAGCGGCTAATGGAAAGAAGCCTCAAGGGCTTCAGGGGGCTACGCAGGCTGCTACAATATTACAGTCCATTGATTTAATTGCTCCTGAACAATATAACTATATGAAAAAAAATGAATCACACAATCTACTGCCTATGTTTTGGAACAGTTATTACACTGAAAAGTTTTCACTACTGTCACATTTATCTAGGTGTAAAAATGCATTGCCTGCATTTCCACAAGTAACCTTTAGAGACTAGAGTGTGATTGTTTCGCTGACAACTGTAAGAGGTGAACAGTGATGTTGAGGCATTGAGCAAGAGGCAAAAGGCTGAGAAGCAGAGGCGTGCCAGGTCACCACCCAGGGCACTAAATGCTCTTCAAAGGCCAAAGAGATCCCTCATGCACCTGAATAAAAGAGTCAGAGTGAGCATCGCCCTCTGATAGCCTGTAGCATGGAAAAGTTGATCCTCTGATGATCCTTAGATATATACAGATGGGTGACAGATTAAAAATAAAACCTGAATAAATGGCTGTACCGGTCTCTTTAAGTTGCACAGGCAGACAACATCATGTATGGAGGAAGTCGGGCTGGATGGATAGGCGATAAGTGGGCCCACTGTTCATCTCCTGCTAACATGGGTTTCTTTGAACCATGAAGGGGATCTTTTCCTAAATGGGCACTTCAGTGATTTTGCACAGGCTCAGTTAACCAGCCATGGGGGGTCCCACACAGCTTCTGAAATGTATGAAAATGTCTTTGGCTCTGGAGGGAGCTTTAATTGTGCACTTGAAAGTTTAACCCTAGTGATGTCATCAGGGTTATCTCACATTTTTAACAAAATGTCAGCATATCTCGGCCTCTACTGCTTAGATTTTGACTGTTTCAGTTCTTCTTAAACCTGTCTCTTGCAAGTCTCCTAATTTGAAAGTGCAGTTGACAGCCACATGGCTTGTTTTGGAAAGCACTGACAGACAATCGATTCTGCATGAGGACTTGTTGAACAGGCATATGAAATTTCCCCGCAGGAAAAAAACAACACCACTGAGGAATCACTTATGCATCCTCCACTGAACAAATAAGATAATTGCTGATTTGGAAAAGCATGAGGGTAACAATTAGATGAGGAAATCTAATTAGACAGGTGAGACTGCAATTTAAACAGACAACCTCCTAACCCTTCAAAATGTAGTTTTATTTTCTATTTCTGAATCGAAGCATTGCTTTCTTTTGCCCCAGAAGCTCGCTGATGATCATGACAGTTAAACTTAATAAAAGAAAAAGCTAATAACCAACTGCAAAGGTTTTTTTTTAATTATCACCCACATTGTTTGCTGAGCATACATTTCAGACCTCTACTATCTATCCCGATATAACACACAAAAAAATGAAGTTAAAAGCATATAACATAAATTGCACAGAGATGCTGTGCCATACGTGGAGACATACCAGAGGTGAGGGTAATATTTCATACAAGTTTCCCCCTCCATCGTGCCGAGCTATACATTCATTTCTTGGAAACAAGGATTGTTCAAGGTTAGGCTTGCTTCTTCCATGAATAACAGACAAGTTATTAAATGGCTGCTGTGCCTTAGCCACAGAAAAACAGGGATCGTTTGAAGTTACAATGTGATGCTCTCCCCTTGTTATTTAATGAACTTGCTTCATTTTTTCTCCAGCAAAATCCATTAAAATCAATCACTTTTGCTTCTTTTTTCTCTCCTGCAAACCAAATTTTTGTACAGGAGATGAGAGAAAAATCTCCACGGCTGAGAGAAAGTAAATCAACCAATCTAACTGTAGCCTTCATTCAGATTCAATTTATTACTTGGGCATATTGAGAAAAGGGAACAGTGCGTACCACAGCAAGTCAGCCAATCCGCTCATCACCAATAAACACCGGCGCACGTGTAAGCGGAGGAAATATTGAAAGAGCTTGCATTCAGATCACAGCTGCCCCCTACCTTTGTTGTGGATGGCAAATGCCATTCGGATAAATGCTTGACACACGTTGCTGTTTTAACCCAAATTACCCCTGTGCCTTAGATCTCTCAATTGCCTAATTAACAGGGGGAGAGTCTAAAGCCTTTCAAGTTCTGCACTTAAAACAAAGCCGGTGAGCAATGTAGTGAGTCTGTTCTTCATTTGTGCACCTGGAGGGAGGGATCAGTGATGCCATAAAGGGGTGGGGGGGCATTGCAGTGAAGCAGACCCTCCTGCTGTTTCTTTCTCAGTATCTGCAGTTTAATAATATGTGAGGTCTGAGGATCTCTGAGGGTCCTTGTAAGGGGTTCAAGGGGGACCAGCAAAACGAGGGAGCAGGAGAGGCAGTAACAATGATACAGAAATAATATCAAATGAGATGTGCAGCTCTCCCCCATTATCTCTCCTCCTATTGTGTATTCAGATTTTAAAGCGTTTGAAAAGATGTAACCCTTATTTGTCTGACATACCCCCACATCCCTATTAGATGAGCTCAAGTACCCCTTCATCAAGCCCTCCTGTCGTACCCTTCACATGTTCCATATGTGTTCAGTTCAGTTGGTGTCAAAGCAATTGTTAAGAAACACAACTATATACTGGGCAATATGGATCTTTTAACCATTATACTTTTAGCTAGTTCAACTGTTTAACCATTACTTTTAACTATTAATTAAATGTTAGGTCATTTTAAATGTTTATGTATTACTTTTTGCTAATTATTTTGACAATTTACTTTAAACTTTAATTTTTACTTTCTTTAAACTTTTTATTGTTACAATAAATGAAAACAATATACATTTTTAGTCCTATTTGGATGTTTATTTGAGCTGCTCCACCATCGTACTCGCGGTTTGGAATTTAAGATGGTAACCTGTGGGACCCTTCACAATAATTTCTCACGCTGACATCAAAATTACTGGATACCTTCTTACTGTCCAGGAAAGTGTAGATGATAAGTGGAAAATGTTAGAGAACAAAGAGAAGCTGAGAAAATAAAAGAAGAGAAAAACATTCCCTTTGGGTTTAGAAGATGCATTTACAAAGGTCTTTGATGTCTCAGAATTTTATGTTTTTCACTTATTCAAGCTCCTCATCTTTGCTCACCAACCAGACTTGAAATGTTTTTCTTTAACTGTTGGTATAGTTATTTTCTACTCCTTGATCTTTTATAGACTCTACCTGTTTTATCTAACAAGGTACACTGAAGCTTTGCCTCAGAGACAGAGTGAGAGAGAGAGACAGAAAAAAAGAATTAAAGTAACATAACTAAAACCAGCCAACCACTGAAGGCAACAATGTGAGAAATGGCAGAAATCGATATGGCATTTCAACTTATCTCCCCTCAAGGATGTTGGGAAGAAAGGATGACAGAGAAGCAGCAGGAGTCTTAACATGGAAGAGCAACCAGATAATGGAAGGGAAAAGAGCTCAGCATCTAATTCTATTATCAGATGGTCCCTGTTGCAGACACTGTGTTGTGTGCAAGCACTATCAAGGAGAGCTAGAGGTAACAGAGAAAAACACATCTTTGTAGGTGTTTTCATATCATCAGAGAAGCACATGATATGCAGCACCACAAAACAAATCAATAGACAACCTTTCTTAAACTTGCTGAATTTAGAAAAGTTCAGTTTTGGCTATCACTCCTGTGGTAAGATTACATTCTTGCCTTTAGCTGCTGTCCCCATTGTGTTTGCGCTGACTTTTAACAGACAAACCAACATGAACTAAATGTAAGTCAAATGAACAAGTCACTCACTGACTGGACACCCTGCGTCATCAGCGCTACACAGATGAAAATCTACTTTCTATTAATGTTCATAATGATGAACAGGGCAAACTAAAAGCTAAACTAACTAAAAGTAATAATAAAGGTGGGGGATAGCATTTTACAGTGAGGTTCTGCTAAACTACAAGGAGTAGGACACAAGAACTACACATCACAGTTCTAACTTCTGTTCATCTTCTGACTCACGTACCCATCTGCTGATGGACATGTTGCCATGGTTACCATATCACTTACCACGTCACTTATTCAGATTGCATAGATGCTGGAGCAATTTTAAGTGAGCAATTTGGTTACATTTTGATTCTATTGCTTAGTTATTTAAAGTCGTTGCAATTATAATCTGAAAACATCTGACTTTAGCACTCCCCGGTGGCAGTACCAAAAAAGACAATAAAACGATCTGAAATGAATTGGCTGAAAGCAACACACTAATTTCACCAGAATAATACAGTTTTACTACAAACTCAAATGTACAGCCCATACAGCCTTTAAATGATTAAAAGTTTTGGAGATATATGGTTTTCACAGGACAGTAACAATATAGTGGCTTTAATGTATTATTTCCGAATTGCTTGGTTGTTCAGCAAAAATAGAATAAATAATAAATAGAACTTTCATCAAGGAAAAAAACAGACAATCTGCTAGTGATGATTAACATGCCTGACAGCTGATTGACAAAGGAAAGTGCTTAAAATTAGCATTCTTAAATCATGGCAACAATGCGGAATAAACTGCTGGGGAATGACGGCCATGGTGAATTTCCACTAATGGTCTCATTTTGTTTTCAATTTTAGAAAGCAATGAACAGGGTATTTTTTCCCAGTTCCAAATAACTTGATTTAGGAGTCAATTTAGAGTTGGCTTTTGTTTACAATACTGCTTCCCAGATCCCAGATCACAATAGAACTGATAAGTAAAAAGTTCAAACTGATAGGAGAAAACGTGTTGTTTAAGAAAACAGGGGAAATTTAGTTTTTGGAGATAAAAACAAGTTTGTATCCAAACTGCTTGAGATTCAAAGGAAAAATGACTCCTTTTGCAAACATCAGGAAATTACGTGACTAAAATGTGAAAATGTAATCCCTGAAAAATCATGTGTCAGTGTACCTATCAAGACAAAAATCGTCCCTGATGCATAAATAGGGACCATTAAGTCATTACGTAAAATAGGTCTCGTGTGAGTGAGACCCAGCCAGAGAGAGTGGTGACAAAGTGGTGACAAAATGTCATTCAGAGACTTGCAGCGACACACCATCTCTCTATCTCCTCTCTCCCCTCCATACACAGCAAATAAATCCATAAGCACCATGTCGGAGCGCGCTGCCATTTTCTGCTGTCACCATCATTTTATTCCCACATTAACATTTCCCTACCTCCCCCTCTGTCCTTCTCTCCCACAGGCCTTGGTTGCCACATTTGCTCCACAAGCATAATGCTGCTGCAATGCTGCTCCTGTCATACCGCCTGGTATTTTTTATGCCCGACCTGGAACAGGAAGGCAGGTACGGGCTGTAATTGCACAGTAAAACTTTGTGTGTATGTATGTATACATATACATATACATATATATATATAGCACATACATACATTTATGTGAATCTGTAAAAAGATGCAGCTCTATTGCACTGCATATGTTAGTATGAATGCATATCTGTATGTGTGACGGTGCATTTCCATTCCGAGATACGGGCACGCCATCCTAATAAACAAACTGTTGACAAAATATACGCAGAGACACTGTGCTTCATGTTCTGTACTGAGAAAATAGCTCTCGAGGTGTAACTATAGGTAGGAAATATTCAGTCCAGTTGAAAAATATTCATGATGTGGGTGTAGGAACAGAGATATCGTAAATGGAGGAAAATGTCAGAGACAGCAAGTTTGGAGATCCTAATTGATTCAATCTGGAATTTAACAGGAGCTGTTAAAAAAAAATTCATGTCACTTCTGTTTTATAAAACAGGTCTTAATATGTGATGTACTTTAAAGCTGCACTAACCCTTTTTATGCCATGCCATTATCTATAACTGCTTATCCTTAGAGAGTCATGGTAGGGCAGGAGCCTATTCCAGCTGACATTGGGCGGGAGGCGGGGTACAGCTTGCACAGGTCATCAGTCAATCACAGGGCTGACACACAGACAATCATTCATGCTCACGGTCACACCTACGAGTCGTCTTTATCAACTCAAAATGTGACAATATTGACAGTTTTACATTTACAGGTTGCTTCAAAATGCCCCCCCAAAATGAATCTGTAGGTACCATAATATAGTAGTCCAAATATTTCACGTAGCACCAAAAAGGCCAAATGACCAAATGGGCTAAATGGGCAACTGTCCAAGCCCCCAGAATATCAGGGGCCTCAAAAGCCCCATGAAAATTGCGTATCAATTTGTTTTTGATTATTTGTTAATTGTTGTTAATTTGTGAGGAAATGTGCACCACAAAATGACATGACAGACTAATAAGGGTTCTGCATTGTTATTAGAGGCCAGGTTGTAATATTGTAGCATTGGAGTACAGCTGCCATGTACAGTCTGATGTGTGGACTGCACTTATAAATAATAAATAAATAAACAAATAAATAAATAAAACAATGTGGGCACAGGGAACATACAGCAGGGTGGTTGGGGAGGTCAATAAGGGCCCAAAAGAACATTTCCCCTGTGGACCCCGAACATGTTAATCGGGCCATGGGCGACATTGAAACTTTTAAATTAATCTAAATCATTAATAATAAATAGTTTTAATTTCTGACAACCAAATAACATTCATAAGACAATGAAAAAAGTCCTGCATACACACCCATCAGCTTTTACAATAAAGAGCTGTTTTCGTCATCATTTGTCTAAACGTTTGTTTGTGTCACATGCTACTGAATAAAAGGAATGCATTGCTTAATTAATTTCAGTTTAAAAAATATATAATTATCTTATTTTATTATTTTATGATGAGATTTGTACTTTATCATAACAACAAACTCAGAAAAACTCTTATAAAAATGTGAACGCTTCCATTGCCTCAGCTTGTGAATGACTTCCGTATAACTGGAGTTCTGTTTTTAAGCTTTTGTTTGATAAAAGCAAGGTTTTCAGGTTATTACAGTTAATGGAAACTGAAGCTAAAATGAAAAATTGTATAAAAAGCTGTAACCTTGGCACAAATGAAAAACATTTAGGACCCAAGTTTGAACATCTAAGCTCTTAATGCAAGGACAACAGGTATTTATGACTAAAACAAATTAGAGGAGGCGGATTTGAGAAAGTCGACATTGTGAGAAACTTAACTTTCTCATCAATAACTAAGATTATTACTGAATCATATCATTAACGCACTATCACCCCCATACTGACCCTCAGTCTCTTACAGTATCTCCAGTGGATCTTCTTTAACCCACAAGACAATCTTTCTGCAGATGGGTTGGCAGTGACACCTTTAAGCCTAAGCTCCTCCTCAGACAGAGAGCTTGTGAGGGTGTTAAAAGCTTGAGTCGTCTTCTAAAAGCATCAGGACCTGACCTTGAAGCCATTAATGCACTAATTTGACTGATAAGAGCTCCTCCAGAGTTGTTATTGTCTCCTAATCCTTATCATCCCGTGTCCTCCTGATTGTTTCGCAGTGACTGGTTTGTGATTGAACGGAGGAGGAAAAGGACGAAGGATTTAACGCTTTAAATAAAAGTTTGGCTACTCAGTTTACTGCTGGTCCAATGAGATGCATCTTCTTCACCATATTAGGAGGGAGTAATGAAGGCCACTTGGGCGCACTTGTTGCTAATTTAAGACTTGAGGTGTGTGAAGCTCTTAAAGTGAGCTGGCTGGGAACCTGTGACCAGGGAACAGCTATATTGGGACATAAATGGCTGTGCTATCTGGTTGGTGTGTGTGTGTAGGTGTGTTTGTGGATGTCTGTGAATGTGTGTGTGTGTGTGTGTGTGTGTGGTGATGTGAGTGCCTGACAGACTTGAACCCTGAAGGAGGAGGAGTAGAAAGGAAGGAGAAATGCCACCTCCCACACTCTAATACAGCTGAGATATTGTCTGCTGATCATCACCATGTTGGAAGGGTTGGGGGTGGAGAGATAGCGGGAATGCGGCCGGTACAGCAGTGTACAATAAAAACCTCCTTTCTATCTCAAATGAAATCTCTCTCTCTCTCTCTCTCTCTCTCTCTCTCTCTCTCTCTCTCTCTCTCTCTCT
>JAVQJD010097989.1:0-64442 GCA_036023655.1 Nannoperca australis | reverse complement strand
GTATTTCTTTAAAGTTAAGACTAGTTTAAAGTCATCTTCATTGAAAAGTACAGTGCTTTTCCTTCAAAAATAAGGACATTTCAATGTGACCCCAAACTTTTGAACGGTAGTGTAGATTTAGCTACAACAAAGAACTGTGTCAGATCACAGCCCTCTAGAAGTTTTAAAGAATACAGTTATTTAAAAAAAATGCATTCAGGCTTGTCTAATTTCCTCCTTCTTCTTGGTATAGGTCGAATTTCAACTTGAGTGAGTTTTAGAATTGGGCTCAGAAATCACTTGTCCATGAAGTACTACGTTCAAGCTGTACTCTGAGCGGCTGGGTCATGGGTTCAGCGGTATCAATCCTGATGCTGAAAAAGATTGAGGTCCAAAATGTGAAGTTCTGAGTTTAGAATTTAAAGACACAGTGATCATCTTCACACCTTGATTGTTGCAACAGTCTTTTCACTTTTATTGACCAAAAACCAAAAAGATTGTACAAAACTCAGCTGCCAGGCTTTTTACCAGAACTAAGAGGTATGCCCACATCCTGCCTGTTTTTATCCTCCTTGGCTCCCAGTGTGTTTTAGGATTGATTTTAAGATCTTATTGATTCCTTTTCTACGCCTCCTTGCTACAGAGTATTTAGTTATCAACTAACTAACATTTCATCCAAAATACATATGTTGAACAACATAGACCAATCAACTGCAGACATTTTATGTAAACATATCATTTTCATATTTTTGAGATATAAATAGGTTAGAATAGATTTCTTAATATTTGTTTATCTTATGTAAAGGTTTGGTAGTCGTGATTCAAAATAATAATCTACCAACCAACATCTTAACTGTACCTGAATGTCCTAGGTCATGAGTAGCTTCTGTTTCACAATCACTCTCCATCATTCCTAATTATTTTACTACCATTGCACAGTCTGAAGAGACTTCTTTCTAATCTAGTATACATCTGGGTATTTTTAGCATACACAAACACACTACATACTCAATTTACCAGCTTACTTAGTATGAATAGTATTTTAGTATGCAAATTTAGACAGATCCTATGTGAACTTGCTTGATGTGTACTTACAACATATGACAATTGCAACATTTGATTGCTACTTCTCCTTTTAATGGCGGGCAGACGGATCATTATTGCCAACATTTGATCGAGAAAATATCTGTGGACTTGTTTGCTCATTAGACTTCAATTTTATTTGATTAAAAATTAATAAAAAAATATTGTGCTTTTACTTTTAGTGCGATGTTGACCATAACAATCGCCACAGCAGACGCAATTTTCATAGGTCGGTGGCCCCTCCCTTTCCCCTGCGTAGCCAAGCTGGTGAGGAGTGTCCAGTCTCACACAATTGCTGACCGTTGTGACTACACCCCTCAGACATGGTAATTCAACACACACACACACACACACACTGATGATCCTCTGGCTTTTCAGACTGCCAAAGCGTGAGCAATGATGCCATTAAATGCTGCATCTGGCTCACCACTTTACTGAAACATACACAGGTGTCCACCCTTAGGACGGAGAAGAAGACAATAAGGGAACAAACTGATTACCTGTTGTGCATGTGGTGATTATACAAAAATGTTTGGCAAAGTCTGTAACAAACAAGTTTCATTTCTTTTCTGGGGCATTTCATTGTCAGGCAAAAAAAATGCAATTTACACAGAATTCCTGTTAGAAGTGTGGTGGAACGTACAGTCAGTTCAGTGCCTTTGGAGAGGAGTGAGGAGTGCAAATTGCCGTCCTCAAGAGGCCACTACAAAAACGCTGGTTGTCTAGTTTTGGCAAAGTTGGAAGAACAGATGGTAACTGAAAAGGATCACTCAGAGACTAAACCTGAGTAACACCGGAGGCTACGCACTCAGGAAATGGGAAATCTTTCATCTTTCTGCTGTCATGACAACGTTTAAAAGAAGTATTAATGAGTATTGCTTCAATGTTAATTCATAAGTGGAATTAGTTTAAGAAATTATAAATATTGTATGATGGACAAACAAGCGCTGATTTTCTGTCCCTACAGTGGTGCTGTGTTCCACAATGCATGTTAAAAATATATTGGAAAAGATGATTACTGCCTAGAAATCTGTGTTTCTCAGTGGAAGACAATAGTACAGTTTAGTTGTGCTCTGCTCTTCACCATTAATATGTCGTCACATTAAGATGTAAATGGTAAGTGCCATGTATCTATTACTAGCACATCAGACACTAAATTGGCTTCTTTTGGTGAGCAGGGCAGCCAGTTTAATGTGCACTCCCAAATTTAGAGATTTTGGATGGGGGTCTCGAGGGCTTGTGACCACAGGCAGAGCTCACTGAAGTGCCATCAGCCTTTTAGTCTGAGGATTATCCTCTTTTTCTTCATGCTTTTCTCTCCCAGCATGCTCCTCTTTCCAGGTTCTCGCTGAGAAATGTATTGCTGCTTCACATGAAACAAAGCGAAGGACCTCATGCAGTGCTCGTGAAAAACATCACCACTGTGCCACAACATGGACTTTATGGTTACCCAGTTGTAACAAAAAGGCCGTCAGATGATGATTCATGTGGATTGTTGCTTTGCTGGGAGTGCTGTACATCTATCCTAGCTGTCCGACTGCCTCAGGCAGCTTTAGCCAAGATAACTGTGGTAATAGGCTAGGACTATGTCAATTGTAGAGGGGGAGGGAGAGCAGATAATGAGCTTCTGAACAGCTCTGAGTGGGAGGGAAACACACCTTGTTGCACTGAGGCCTTTCCCTTTCACCGCATCTTCTTGAGCACTAAACTAAATAGAGGTATAAACACCTCAGATTGTGTTTGAGCTGTAGAAATGATCACCAGCAGCAATAAAACCCCTCTCTAACTCTTCCCTCTCTCGGTCAGTAGAGAGGTACATAATTAACCGAGGATCCACACACACACACACACACAGAGACAGGTTTTCTCTGTGTCATGTAGACCTGTGCTCACATATAAGGCCATTACTCTGCCTAGAGCAGGTAGGGCATCAATCAGTCTGTCATGAGGTACTGCATTTGGAGGCATTTCCCACTTGAACATGAGAGGAAGCCCTACTAAATTCCATTCTCAGACAGACAGACAAGGAGGAATTCTTAGCCAGGATCTCTTATTTGGGCATGAAATTTAAAGTCCTGGTCAGCCTTGTGCATCACATATAAAAGCCTCCCATCTTGTAATTTTTCTTTAAAAGGTTTTCTGTCCTCTAGAGAGGACCTGTCAGTTGCGGCTAAATGTGGCCCAACTGGATTTTAAGGAAAGTAAATGAAACTGAAGCAATTAAATGTATGCAAGCGACCAGGAGTCAGTAAAGTGATTAATTAAACAGAGCAACTGAGCAGAACGGGAGTGCTAGCCGTGTCACAGCGTATTTCATAATAAGGCAAAACAAGTCTTGAGTTTCTAAAGTTCTGACTTATTAATTGTGTACGACAAGGACATACAGCATCTTTTGAGACTCATGCGCTAGACTGAAACAAAGGAAAACTTCATTCTGCAAGAACAGTCTTTAAATTTCTTTATTCTTCAGTTTATTTTCACATTTGCAATCCCCTATCTGATTAAAAACGTTCCATTGCAAGATTGCAAGTTTACCTGTAAACTTGTATCCTAAAAGTACTCTTTTATATCTGCTCTCTGGTGCTACATCTTCAGGCTTTCACTATCTTTTACATTAAGAAAGCTAAATCCATTTGTGCTCCATGACACTCAGCCCCGCCTCGACAGCAGAGAATGTTCTAATAACCTCCAAAATGCGAGGCAGGACTCTAGAGGACTTGACAAGCATGGGGGTTTGAGGTTGAAAAGATATAACTGCTCAGGACTAAAGGGAAAGATTGCTTGCAAATGATGATAGAAATTAAATGATAGACATTAATGTGTGATGCTTTGCCCCTTTGGCGTGGTATTAAAGAAAGCTAAAAAAGCAGCAGTACATTTATATAGTTCAATTCAAAAAGACAGCTGGAAGCTTACAACAAGTAATCACTTATTTACCAAATGAAGCACAAAGACTGTTATAGTGTAGTTTATGATTTCAACACTACTTAATAATGCAAAATGAGCAACAGAAGGTGCATTTGAATTATGTATCTGTTACTTGAAACCAGTGAGTATAATAACAGTTTTTTTAAGAGACAATGTTCAATACATTTATGAATGACTTTTATCCTCAAACACTGAATGTACCGAATTTAAGTGTTATTGACCGAATCAGAACTTGTGCAACAGAGCTGACAGTGCTGTCAGTCACCAGTGGGGGGAGCTCTGTCACTCAACTGTCAGCTCCAGGAGGTCACACTGTGTGGAGTTCACAGTCTGTTGCGTCATTGCACTGAAAGGTTCTGTGTGTGTGCAAGAAATGAACTCCACTGACTTGGAGAAAAATTCAGGTTCATTCAGGACAATGCTACTCATAAAGCTGTGACGGTAATGCTCCTGACAGTTCTCAGTTCAGCCTTAAAAATATTAAGTAGTTTTGTAGCTGGTTCAAAGGGTTTTATTCAGGTCAGGATACAATTACACCAACACTGTTTAGAACTGCAACAGAACAATCACATTATAGCAGTTTTCCTGCTTAAATATTAAACTGAAATATGAATGCAACCTCAACAAGGTGTTACATGTTCCATGTCACCTGATGAATGAAAAATGTATCAGAAAAATTTGGTTAAGTGATACAGATTATCCAAAAATATGGTTTGTGCCTGAATAAACACCAAGAAAACTTACATTTGAGCTCATTTACCAACACCACCATAACTTCACAAACAAAAATTGTCACAAACCATGGCAATGTCCCTGCTGTGTGCATCACTTTTTTAGTGTTACCTGGAAACAGTGTCCGTTCACACCTATGCTCGTTGCATCATTTCTGTATTTGGCTGTGGTTTCTGTATTTGCAGCATGTTTTCTAAATGCTACGCATGTGTTGTCAAATTGGTAAAGATCTTTTCTTAATTTCTTAAGTTTTCTTAAGCTGCAATGCAATGGGCTCTCAATTTCCATATATTTTGAAAAATGAGGGAAAACAGTTGTGTTCTGCTTTGTTCATTGACTGTTTGATCCACGGTTTCCCCCCCAAAATCCAAAATCTATGCCTTTGAACTTCAGTCATATGATTGGTTCTCCAATGGACCTCATAATCCTCATTAATGCGCTGTACATATATATACATATTTTTTAGATATAAACTTTATGCTTAACTTTTTTTCAAAATATACATAGAAACAAAACAAAATGACCAAAAATAAGACTTAACAGAATAAGACTATTCTGTTAAGTACAGACAAGTTTTTGCCTTTTTGCTTATTTTTGCATGAAAATGCATATTATATCCTATCATACAGTGGCTTTAAAAAGGTAAGTAAATGCATGAGGTGCCAGTAACTCAATAAACATTTTAGGACAACTCAGACTCCATTCAACAAGAATGTCATCATATTGTCGGGCATGGATAACACACAGACACAAAATGTACACACACTTTACTAATGGCCAAGGACAGTGAAGTTCATCAGTTGGTTTATGGCAATGAAGGACTCCTTCAGAGCATTACACAGTGTCATCCTTTATTAGACATCCATCTTCAGCATGTTTTCCAGCAGGTCTAAGAACCAGGCTCTCACAAGTGGTGCTTGTGGAGAAGGCCAGGTGACACTGCATTTGGAAGCAAAGTAAATTAAGACTTAATTCAGCTCCTCTTCAAATAAACACTATTACTGAGTGTGTTTGCTTCAGTGAGTCCACATTTATAGTTACAGATGCAATACACTAAGAGTAGTCATGTGTTTAAAACCTATTTTAAACACTGTTGCTCCACTGCAAAATACATACACTAACTGAACACCCATCTGAATTGAGAATGTTTATATGTTAAATTCTTTAACATTTTTAAACTGAAGCAATCACATATTTAGTTAGCAAATATATCATTTTAGTGAGTTACTGTACAATTTTTTTAAATGTAATTAAATATGAAATAAACACACTGAGCTGGTGAAAAACAAAGCTATTCCTTATTTTTCTAACACAAAGTATCTGTAAAATGCAGAAAATACAGGGTAAGAGGCACTGATAGCCAACGTGTTAATGACAAATTGGGATTTAGAAAAAAACAGCATGATCCCCTAATGCAGGTAAAACCTTACAGGACTGACTTTGATTAAATCTATTAACCAACACTGCCCCTGCGTGGTGTAACAGAGCGTTGCATTTAATGGAGGTGTAGGAACCATTCTACTAATCAGTGTTTCTATTCGGAATGTAATACCTGATGGTAAAAACATAAAGGCACCGCCTCTGATGTCTTTAGCGACATATCAAGTGCATTTGTGAAGCTGAATAGCTTTAACACGTAAATTAAACGTATAGTTAAGGTCATAGCGACCGTCGGGTTTTGTGATGTTTGTGCCAAATGTGCCTGCTGTGTTCTCGGTGCCAGTTGACGTTATTTCATCTTAACTTTTTCATGTACGCAGCAGAGAGTCTGGCAACGCTGTGGTAAAACGGAAGATTGTGACCTCTAATATTCATCTTCTCTAGTGTGTAAGTAAATAATAATAACAGAATATTTTTATTTAGCCAGTAAAGCCTAGTTAAAGACTGGCTTACAAAACGTAGCTGCTCGGCTACACTATTGTCGTTTAGAGAGGTTTAGCAAGTTTAACGTAACGTTAGCTAACAGTCTCGCGTGAACAAAGTTCTACACTACGTCGTTGCGGTTACAGCTTTACTTTACGTTGGATGCATTAACATGCTCTTTTTTTCTACTTGTAGGTCAAATACTATGAGTAAAGAGTCCAGAATGAGGGCAACAATAAACCAGAAGCTGACAGAGATGGGGGAACGAGAGAGGTGAGATAAAGTACTGCAAACAGCTTGGTTTAACGTGTAGTTTACGTTATTGAAGAACGTTAAATAGCTTTTAAAGGTTGTTATGGCGTACCCAGATACCTCCTGCGTCAGTCTCGGTCAACATTGTGACTATTTGCTCGTAAAATTGAAGACATCGTTTTTATTGCTAAATACGTTTTCTGTAACTTGTTCATCAGGGTGATGCTGCCAGCTGTTATTAATGTCTTGATTAGCAAATGACAGAAACGCTTTACTTGTTACATGTGTTTGCATTCTATTTGCAGACTGAAGGAGTTACTGAGGGCTAAGCTCACGGAGTGTGGATGGAAAGACCAGATGAAAGCTCACTGCAAAGGTACAAATTATTTCAGCACTCAAAAAAAGCAAAAGCAAAAAATCGGCTACAGCTATATTTCAAAAAGCAGAGTAGGTGTTTTATAAGTCAAACGGCAGACGTTTTTCACAGCACACAGTTGGACTGGTCATGGCAGGAGAAGCACATGTGTCACTAATAACATTAACAATGTCTCTATCAGTTCAAGTGGCCCAGTAAGCCATCAGTGTGTCATTCATGTTATTATTTACCCCTGTGCTTTTCCTAATGTGCCATGTCAAAATGTCTTCTGTGAAAAAAGCTTTATGCCATGCTTCCAAAATGTAAATTCCTACAATTCCAAAATGTAAATTGTAATGAAATCAGAACCAAAGTGAGGATATACACATCAGTTCTACACCTGAAGTGAGCAAATCACAACTTCTAATTTAGGACTTACTAAAGCACGTGTATTTGAAGGTTAGAGCCAAAGTGCAAGGCTTTTGCTACAGAACTCTTATTATGCTATATATAAACATTTTTAAAATATCGTCCACTTTTTTTTTGTCTTTGTAGAAGTAATCAAAGACAAAGGCTTGGAGCATGTCACTGTGGAGGACCTGGTGGTTGAGATCACTCCTAAAGGAAGAGGTATCTTAACATTTATTTACTTGGAAGTGATAGTTGCAGTCAGGGCAGCTTTTATGGCAGTGCTGTTCTCATTTTCCATCTACCCATTTTCTGATTTCTGATTATATCAGATTCATTGTTGAATACATGTTAGGAAGATATACTTGCATTACATTTTGTTTAGTGTACAGTTCAGACAGAGCATTTAGGCGTTGGTGATGCTGCTCTAAAGTTACCATTTTGCATCCATCATGGAGATGCCAGTTGCTACACCAACAGTAGCCTCAGTAGTGCAGTCACGGGATGTTATGTTTCCAGTAACGTGTGGGTGTGAACTCTGTGAGAAAGAGTAAGTCTTAGTCGTGGATGTCTTTCTCTCTTGCAGCTTTGGTGCCGGACAGTGTCAAGAAAGAGCTTCTCCACAGAATAAGAGCCTTTTTAGCTCAGCATGCCTCATAATTTAGATTTTCCTTAGACCACTTGCCAATACTAGCATGATACACAATATTTTAATTAATTGATTTACTTGAATTTTAAAGATTCTTTTGTTTATTATCTTGAATTGTCAGTGACATACTGACACACACATGGCTATTTGGTTGCATGTTTTTACTAGATCTGTTTCTACAGTTATAACATAACATATTTGTAAATGCACTTACTTTGCACAGTTAGTGTGTCTCTGTATGAGGTGTGCTGTTTGAATAAAGGTTTTGATTTATTGGACTTGTGTGGACAACAGTCATTTTCAAAGCATATTTTCAAAGCATTTACTGTCCTGGCATGAGATCATTTGTAGCTTTGTAGCTGTTTTTTACGGCAATTTTATATCATTTTTAAGGTGGTATTGGGTGGATACATAGTTGCTGATTGCATGATTGTATTTTGTACCTTTTTTATGATGCAATCCTACAAAGTAAATACTTACAAAAATGTATTAATGCCACTAATATTCAAATGTTTAATATGGTAACTATCTAACATGTTGTCTCCATTTGCTCACATGACACAAGATATTAATTTAACAATGTATGAAGCTCATGTATGAAGCCTGTGCAGTAGTCATACCACAGTGAAGCTAAAAAGTCTTCATATGGGGTATGAGAGTCATTACACAATTATCTCTCCAAGCAAAAGTGTAAGACTGACTTGCAGTTTGTTCTCTTTGATATTTCCTTCCCAGCTACATATTTGAGTTATGCAGTTCAGTATAAAACTAACAATATAACGGCATGTTATCAACTGGTCCAAGTGCTTTTCCATAGCTCTTCACATCTAAATGAGGAGCCAATTGTATGTGTAGTGTGTTATCCCAGATAACAACACAGCATGCAGCAATCCTTTAAAGATGGATTCAGAAAAAATGCTTCAAATGAGAGAATAAAGTGACATACATAGTTCACTGGAGAAAAAAAAACACTCCGTAACACAGTACCACCTTTGATTAAATGGACTGAAATCTAAAGAAGCATGATCCTGTAATGACAAGCCTGGTGCTGCTTTTACATTCCAGAATAACACAATGTTCCAGACAGGGGGAGAGGTGGTGGTGGGGTGACAAGAAAGAGATCATGAAAAGCTGAACAGGAGTGTCCCGGAGGACACGTTATCGCTGGAACTGCTTGTCAGATTGTTATGAGGTCCTTGGTGTGTAGTGTATGAAATTAACAAGTGCATTCCAGTATATCAGTGAGAGAGTCTCTGGCCTGGGCTGGGTACAAAAAACAAGTTACACCACAGGCCCGCCGTTAGGGGGGATCAAAGGGTACAGATGACCCTGGCCCAAGGCTCCATGCAAAGGTCTGTGGTTGACTTTTACATGTGACATATTACCGACAATATGATTTATATGTATTTAAATGATAAATGCAATTTTTGTTATCATTACAACATATTTCATCTTATCATCTGATACACCACCCCCCACTGTTATTGTGAAAATGGTGTGGTCCAAACACTTAGCCATTCTGATGTGTCATGTGCAATGTAAAGCAAACTGAAGCCTGACTAGCTAAGTCAAAACGCCTCAACAAAAATCCGGGGTGCAGAAAGGAAAAGCCAGGAGCAGAGAGGCAATGACCACGTGTCTGGCCAAAAACAAAATCACCAGAAAGGACAGGCGAAGCTGAACGTGGCAAAGGTGAGGAGCTAGGCAGACAAAATAATCATTTAATAATAGAAAATGATACTTATGCTTAACCTTTAAGTAACGTTAGCATTAGATAAAAAAAAAAAAACACTGCTGCACTGTCCTTATAAGGCTACTTTATTGCAACCTGCTGGTGTTAATGCTTGTACATAGTGAATTGTTTGGCTTGAGTGGGTGTGGATGAAGGGCCCAATTTTGAAAATGTTGTCCCCCTGTTCATAATTGCTAACGGACGGCCTGTCACACCATGATGAGATATTTAAAAAAAGCTAGAGCTCTCCACAATGTCCTGACTGTCTAAATAAAGGTTTTTTTTGTGATGTTCAATCGTAGTCGTGCAGCTTCATAACCTCCCCATCAACTCCATAAAAACGGGACTATAACAGGAATGTTTGGTCCTTAAGCACTCTTTGTTTCACTTTTTTCCGTCCACATGCTGAACCACAACATTTTGTTTTGCTCAAAGGTCTCTATAGTTACACACGCACAATGCCTAATTGGTTATGGATTACATTTGAAGAGGCCATGAACCCAAAACAACGCACCCCCTCGGCACGAGTAGCACATTAGTGGGTAGTGAGTGAGTCTGTGCTGGTCACCCACCCAAGGACCCAGAGTGTGTTTTCTTAGCCAAAGGACCTGCTGTGACATCAGCTCAGGTGACAACATGCTGATATACAGTGCTGTTGTGGAGGCCAAATGTAACGCACCCCTCCAGCCCAGCACACGCTCCTTTAATGGCCTACATCAATCCCCATGTTATCAGCAGATCTCACAGGGCCTCCACATATAAAGGGGGTTCTGCGCACTGCAGCGCACCGTGGACCGGCACTGGATAGAATTACCAGTGATGCAATTTATTATCATACAGATTTTTATTTACTTTCTCACTTTCTGCTCTCAGCTTTTCTCCATCACTCAGGATCTGTGCAGCTCTGACGAGGAGCTGTACAGTAACCAGACGACTCTGCACATCATTAAAAAACTTAGTAGACCTATCCAAATAAAAGGAAAATATGATTTTTTCTCCTATTCTTTGGCTCGGGTTTGTACATCTTGGATCAGGCGGGCAGAGATTTAAATGAAGCCAGAAGACCTGTTTTGATCACAGCAGCAGCTGATGGCCAGGAAGCAAACACTTTGTAGCATCCTGTGAGGCAGCCTCTGAATGAACCACCGTAAGTCAGGCAACAACAAATGGCAAGAGCCCCCTCATTCCACAAAAGTCAATTTCAGGCTGTGTCTGAGCAGCACTTAATGACATTTAAAAGGAAAAGACAAACATGTTATGTACCTCCATGCTTTTTTTTTTGCCTGCGTGTAGGTAGGTGTGTGCAGATATGTTCACCACCCCTGGAATCGGATCACTCCAGCATGATAGCAGCTGTGTAAATAGGTGATGGAGCCAAAAGTGTGGTCCTGTGTGCCGAGTCCCATAGGTGCTCCGCGGTCCTCTCTCTAGTGAAATTGGCAGCATCCAAAGACCATAAACACCTCCCTGACTGTACAAACAACTGAAGAAAAGGCAGCGCAGGGTGGAAACAGATGGCATGGGCTTGTTCGTATTATAAACAAATGTTGGGAAATGATGATGTTATAGCACATTGCCTTATTTGGGAGAACAGTGCACCTGCTTCAGGGGGTAATGGTTTAAGAAGTGAATTACTGTATCTCATGCTCTGGTCGTGTAACATGGACAGATAAATCTCTCCATGTTTACAACGGTATATCTGGCATTTCTAATTTATAGCACACTGCTGTGGGATTTTGTGTCTCATATAAATTTTCCTATCTTTTTTTTTTATAATGGAAAGGGCACTGACATTGCATAAGCAGACAAAGGGTCAAAGAGGGTGTTTCACAGCAAAAAAAAAAAAGAAGGGGGCCATGTGCTCCTACAAAGTCCCAAGACCCGGTGTGCAGTTGGCCCTCTTTACTGTCAACATGTGTGAATGCCATGCTCGATAAATTTCTCTTTGAATTTCCTCGCTAGAATTTATGAGACGTGCAACATGGGGTTGCAACTCTTTTGAAGCCTACACACTTGCAGCACTCGATGCCGTTTACATTCTCATTTTAAAGGCGGGGGGGAGGGACAAAAAGCAGAAATTGGGAGAAGTTGGCGTGTAGCATCCTGCAGTGTAAAGAGTTTTAAATGTATTTACACTGTTGTGTCTCCTGGGAACTGCTTTCTCCACACTAATGAGGCCGAGGAGCAAGTTTCATTCTGTTATTCCTGGCATCGGTGCACCAGTCGCAGGCATACCACTCACACTCTCTCTCTCTTTTCCCTCCCTTTCCCTCTCAGTAGCCCAGTGCAAATAATAAATAAGAGGAAATACATCATCCCTCTTTTGGCCCGAGAGCCAAGAGCCGGTCTGCCAAAGTTAACACAAAGCAATCTTAGGTAATGATCAGCAAATGTGTATAAAGTTTCATAGAGCATGACTTCACATAATTCTTGTTTAGATCATGTTGGCTGGCTCAATCTCAACTATGATGCTGCTGCAGTAGAAACCATGCATTCACACACACACACACACACACACACACACACAATTTTCTCTCCTGAAGCTTGTTTGTATCATGCTTAAAAGCAGCACTTCTGTTTTTATAAGTGCTTGTAATTGATTTGATACAGCGTAACATTGTGGCAAGGATTAGCTACCAGTCATAAATTGAGGAATTTTAACGGAGGCTTTATTACATTACACACCCTCATAACCATTCCTTCTGCGAAACCGTGTCAGATTTTCCATTCATTTGCACACACTCTGGTGGCACAGATACGAAACAGTTGATTGTGGGCTCAATTGATGAAAATGATTTGCTCAATGTAAAAAAAATCACACAAAAACTTCATTGAGCTGTTTTAGGGCTCTACCTACAGCACAGCCAGCATGCAGATGGAGAGCCGGGGGGTCCCTATGCAACAACACAGAGGAAAGAAGCGAAACACAATCCAGACATTGTTTACCCTGTTTCTGATGTAAAGGCCACTTACTGTCGTGTCCAATGCCTAACCCTTAATTTGCTGCCCCAGCCTTTGAAGTGTTTGCATATTTCTGTTTCCTGACACTACCTTTTCTCTCTCTCTCTCTTTCTCTCTCTCTCTCTTTCCTCTGAGCCCCAGCAGTTGATATTGCAACTGGATAGGCCATGTTTCCATGTAGGGACTCTTTTTTAGGCCTGCTCTGATGATAGAAAACACAAGTGGGGAAGGGGAAAAGGAGTGCTGGGCGCGCAGATCCACAGAGAGGCCCCAGCCCTGGCCCCGGCCCCAGCCCAGACAACGCTGCAGGGGATTAGAGCACACCCTGGCAGCAGAATGGTTTCACTTAAGAATTTCAGTAATCACTTTTAGGAGTGTAATATATAGCTGACCTTCGGCAGCGCCACACGACCCCCCGCTCCCCCAGCTATTTGATCAAAGGAAGCGGCAGTGGCTGTGCAAACAGGCGCTATCAGTGGACTCCAATGGATTTACTGCCTGCTTCTTCTCTCTTGTCTCCCCTGAGTCGTGTGCTGATACACACAGAAACCCAGTTTCATCTTACAGAACCTATTTTTCTCCCAGTACTAATTTACGGGCCAGATCATGACTTGAGGGAACATAAAGGAGAAGGAGGGAGGGAGGGGCGAGGCTTGGGGGGCCTCGGGGAAGGGGAGAGAGTAGAGGTGGGAGCAGCTCGGGGGCCCTTATCCACTGCCTGCTGACTGGGCCGAGCAGAGCGACTCTCATCATCATGGGAAAAGCCCAGTAGGTGCTCTCTTCTCAGCTGGAGCAGCCAAACACCGTGGCCTGTGCGCCGCAACAATAACAGCAACCAGAAAAGGACACAGGGCTGACCCAGTTGGGCTTATATAGTGCCCTAAATCACAGCAGGCTCTGACAAAGAAGTGGGGAGAGGATGTGGGTATCATAGCAACTAATAATAACCCAATACATACTGGTGTGAACGCAGCCGAGGTGTCACAAAGTCCCTCTAATACTGTTTCCTCCATTTTAATTACACTCATGTATTGTTAATATACCAGCTCATATTGTCCAAGTATTGCATTTTAATGAACTATTTTATTGCTTTAAGTAACATAACATAACATTTCCATCAATTATGAACAGGCAATTAAACATTCCTCAATGAGAAGCAGACTATCAGAAAACAATGTCAACATGTTGACCTTTATGCTTTTATAGGGAAATGTCTTTCAGCTGGTTAAATCCCCGGTAATTAGAAATTTGTGACTCACGTGTTCTGGTCTAATTTCATGCTCTTGTTAAAATGTTTCTTGCAATACCCGTTGCGCTCGTGCAAAAATTGTTGTTTATTTGGCTCTTTGTTCCATTCAGACATGAACCTCCAAATAACTGATTTATTTATTGCGTTTCTTTCTTCTGCATGGATGCCAGTAAAAGCTACAGGGAGCTGCGGTTTGCAGAGCAGGAGGTTCCACTTGCAGCCAGTTGAGGGCGTCACAGAACAGATGACAGTGGTTAATCTATACACTGAGTATGAGGAGATACAACAAGTCATCCAAACTGCTGACTACTTACACCTCATTTAGCAAATCTCCTATATAAACTTGGAAATATGTATGGGAAATCGGTTGCTTCAAGTATATTTTTTATGTCATTTGAATAAGCCAGACTAGAAGATATTATAATTTGCCTCCTTGTATAGACATAAGTAACATTTTTGACAGTTTTTTATTTCATTAAAACATTGAAACATTTAATTTAAAAGGAATTGAACGCTAATGCTAAAAGAGACCCAAGTTCTTTAGCGGGCATGTCAGGTAGTGTTTATGTGACTCAGTTGATGACAATGCATGCCGTGTCATTAAATGACCGCAGGAAGTCCTGCACTTTTATGAGCTTCTTAGACAAGCTTGGGGGGGGATGTTTCGTGATTCGAGCACGTGAGAGCAACTCACCACATGTTTCGTCTGTCCCAGAAACAACCCCAAAAAAACCCCAACTACCATGCTAGGTCCCTAAAACACGGACTCTGCCTTTCATCTTCAAGGGCCACTGCAGGTAAGCCTGGTCCCAAGGATGTCACTAAAGGTTATAGGAAGAAAAAGGATTACATTTATACTTACACCTATCTGAATCAAACCCAGTAGTTATGCAACCTGTGTATTTAACAAGAAATGATGAGGAGGAAGTGGAGGTGCTCCTGAAATATTCCTGCATTCCCCTCATCAGCTGATAAGGCTCCTTGTTTGGAGAGCAAATAAGGGAGAAAGGTACCTGCTGTAAATGTTCTATGGCCCTTGGACGTGTGAGCATTTCATGGTGTGACACATCTGTGCCCGACTGATAAGTCCGATACCTGAGTGCTTGCCATGTCAAAGTACCGTAATACAGCTGCTCATTTTGATGCTAATTGGTGTTGAGTCAGTTACAGTAAGAAATAATGACTTCTCGCTTTGCTGGAAAGAACTCCGCTCAGACTGTGATAATGCAATTGCCTTATTAGTTTTGAGCTGAGAGCCAGCTACATTAACTTGTGTTCAGCGGTTGCTTTTGGGGAAAAAAAGGGAGAACTCTGTTGACCCTAGTGATTATTACTAATTTTGCGGAAGAGTGTGCAGCTGGGTGGGCGACTAAGCTATCAGGCTTAAAGATGATTAACAACATGTCTATTTTAATTAGCTTCAAGCTATTATAACCATTCCATTTGGCTCTGTGTTTTATAATCGTTATCATGCAGAATCTCTTTCACACACGCATACATCACGTTTTTGAACCTCTGATCATACAATAGATGTGCTGGCGAGCAGGTTGGGCTGTGTGTGTGTGTGTGTGTGTGCATGGCATTGGTAGTGTTAATCAGCTGAGGCTCATGTGGCTGGCCTGGCCTTGCTCCCTGCGACCCAGCGGGGCTCAGCCACCAGCTGCCTAGCACCCACTACACATTCCTGATTTATTCCCAAGCTCGCCTCCCTCAGCTACACCGGTCAGGACAAAATGTATACCAGCTGCAACATCATTAAGTATATAGGATCCTTCCACAGTTTTTTTTGTTTGTTTTTAAAGGCACAGATTTGAAACATTAGCCATCAGTTGTGTGAAAAGCATGTGTATGTGCAGACAGAAACATGAATGTTCACATAAACATGAATCCAGACATTTAAATACACACAGTGGGCTATATTTATAGACCATGTTCAGTAGGCTGCTGCAGAGATGTAAAGGACTTTCATTTTTAGGTTTGGAAACTTTGGTGATGTCTCATCTGGACTCATGTCAGGTCATCATCAGGTTACATTATTTGTAGAGTACTTTAGCTTATGACCAAATACTTGCAAAACTAATATTCTCATCGGCCTCAGCTGTACTTTTAGTTTATTGCTAATTAGCAAATGTTAGCATGTTAACATGCTAAACTAATTTGGTTAAAATGGTAAATATTATACCTACTTAACATTAGCATGTCTTGGTGAGTATATTAACATTCCAATGTTAAACACATGAACAATTGAATTGTGAGACCCATGCGTTCCACCTTGTGGCCTTCATCTGGTCTCACATTACAGTTCATTTTACCTCTTCCGACTACCTTGGAAGTCCTGATACAACCTCATACCTTCACTAGCATGGATTGTCTCTTTATCATTTGTTGTTTCCCGCTTTCTGAAATTGCTCCTAATAAAGCACATTGAGCTGTATTATAGGTCCACAAGGTGCTGCATAAATCAAATTTATTATTTTTTATCGTTCGTCCCACACACACACATATATTCAGATGGTTAACCCTAAAGGCTTAACCTCTGAAGTCACACACACACACACACACACACACACCAATATTTGCATACCAAGACGCTGCACACCAGTGTCCACATCCACTACAAACTATCAGAAACACGCCAGACATACAAACCCTTCCCTGCAGACTACCGTCACAGAACTCCAAGCACAGCTGTCAAAACTCAGGGACTTTCAACACATCAATAGTTAGATAGCTTGGGAGGGCCAGAGAAGGACAGAGAGAGAACATGTGGTGGAAGCTGAACTGACACTTCTGGACAACTCAAATGCTCCAGATTGGGCCTTTACAGGTTGGATCCACATTTTTCCCATTCTAGTACATTCTGTCACTCATGTTATCTACCTCCTTCTCTGTCTAATGCTCTCTCTTTCCTCCCCTCCCTTCTACCTCTACCTCTCTTTTGCTCCAGGCACGGTCCACTGTTGTCTCACATCAGCTCTCATAACAGCTCCGGGAAGACCTCCCTCAACCTCACGCCTCGCATGTGAGTCCACACGTCTGAGAGGAGCAATAACACCAAAATCCTCCAAATCAGGTCATGTCAAATTAAGCGAGGTATTTTGGGAGCCCACCCAAGTCTCTGAAGGGGTCATCTAAAAGCTTGCTCGAGGCCAGATTTGCATGTCAAAATACACTTGATGATTCAGACTACAGACTGAAACACTCTCTAAATGTCTCAATGTCTCTGAGATGCTGCAGATTTTGTCTGCTGGTGTGGACACGGATGAGAAATCCCGTTGGCATGCAACGATTGGCAGATCAAAACATTTGTCTTAATTGCAGCAAGCAAGTGCTCCTCGGTTGAGCTGGCTGCAATAATATTTTTTCACCATTTCCATCTCAAATCCCTGGTAAGAAGAAGAAAATTAGCTCTCAGAAGTTCATATATATTTCAACTGCTGATGCCACTCGCTGACACTTAAGACCCTGTTTCCTGGTGTTGATTTAAATGCAAAAATGTGTTCTACTGATGGAATACATTACCACACCAAAAGATGTTGTAGCTGAAACACAGGTTACAGCATACAGGCCACATCATAACCTTAGTGGACCTCTTATGAACCGTTTTGGTGTTCTGTTACAGGAAATATTGCCTATAAGAATCTATTCTGAGGCTAAAGAGATCACTTTTATCTCTGCTTCATCTCTGATAACAGAAAGATGTGTTGGACACTGATAAGGTTTGGACCTTGCTTGGACTTACAAACAATCATTTGGCAACTCAACAAGCATTCCAGGGAAGTTCACAATACCCAGTGATTTATTGCCAGGATGTGGCTGTATAGTGAGAGGGCGAAGTAGCCGATGGCATGGCAGGTCAGCAAGATAGCTGAGCTACGTAGCAGTCTGGGATTCATTCAGGAGAGCTCCCGAGGGGGCTGTTGACTAGAAGGAGGCGGTAAATCCCCATTTTGAGGACTTTGTTTTTGCTGATGTTGTATAACATCTTGTGAGGAAATTTGAGCTAATCTGACTTCACACAGTCAGCCATTGTAGAGTCTATTGTCTGGGGTTTGCAAATTGAGGGGAGGATGGATGGTTGCAATTACTATCTGTGAAGCACAGACAAAAACAAACCTCAAACAATTGGCTTGTTTTTCAAACTTAAAAGCGGTAAGCCTGAACTAGATGATTTCTATGTAAAAGTACCTGTCACATATATTTTGATTAATGCAGCTTTGAACGCTGGTGTTGGCACTCTCCAAAGTGACAAATCAAAAATTTTATGAAAATGAAAATTACTTGGACTCAATGACATTAGAAATGTCATTGAGTAAATTGGTAAATTGGTAAATTGGTAAATTCTTAAACCTGTTATTGCTATTCAGATCCACCGCTTGCTGCCGTTGAGATGAAAATGTGCTAAAACTACAGCCGCAACAACCTTCTTATCATCCTCTTTTCCTTCACATGTTCACCACAGTGAAATAAAACAAACACACATCCTTAACTCATCTGCATGCTCCATCTGAGCTGATGTATACAGGTCCTCAGCAGCCGAATGAGATGCCAAGCACTTCTCAAGTGCAAGGAAATGGTGCGGTTTCACAATTCCTAGATTAGGACTGAAATCTGCAGTTCCCCCCACCACTTTAAGTGGCTGTGGTGCACACAGAAACCCACTGAGACCATAGAAATATACACAGTGGTTTAGTGTTGGGCTCTGGCCAAGATAAATGACTGCTTCAGGTAAAAACAAACCATAGCCCCAGCAGATCCTTTTTTTTTTCCATTTGCAAGTTTGGGGGCGACTTCTCTTTGTGTGTCAACTGTTCTTACACATATGCTTCACTTCTGTTCCTCCAACACTCTTTGGGCTTGTGAATTATTTAGAATCAGGGAATTAAGGCTGAAATGGTGCTCTGCATGCTCTCTCATGCTTCACATGTGTTAAGGACTAAAGGTGGAACAGCCACTTTCTAATCCATAACGCCAGATATTCGTGACATCAAGTTTAGGAAAATTAAGAGAAGGGGACTGAGAGTTTGTCACCCATGAGGCATGATCTTGAAAGGGGGAAAAATACATTTTCACATATTACAGTGCCAGACACACAAATACAACCAAAATGAACACCCTCAAGCTTATCCCTATTACTCTACTGACTACAATAAAAGTCCTGGCTATACCCTGAGCTGCAGTAAATGCGGCATAGAGATTTGTTACCTCTGCTGTGTCATTGGGTCATTTACCTGTGTGCAGTTTCATAATCATTTGTTTGTGTTTATGAGCCAGCAATGCAAATTATGAGCTATTATAACTGTGGTGCACAAGATAAGGGCCCATAGACATAATTCCTTGGCATTTACTATGTCAAAACAGCAGGACACAAAAGTGGAGAAGTTTTCATGAAGATATTAGCTAAATTATATATCATAACTCTTCAGCTATACATTTGAGCCTCTTTTAGCTTTTTACTTTTTCAAATTTGTTTAGTTTTGAATAATCTCTGTAGATATTTTGTTATAAAAACAAGAAAAGAATCATGACAATAACAATGTGAAAACAGCCTTTTTCCCACCCGAATGTTTTGGGATGATCACCTGAGTCCCACCTGAGGGAAGTGGGAAAAGCCCTTAGAGGCTCTGAATGGCTTCAATTAAGAGAACAATTGCTTTAGTCACACAATTATGAGCTCACGATGACTGAATGCAAAAGGCCCTGAAGGAGTGTAGCTAAAGATATCTGGCATTCCCATTCAGTGTGGTCCACCCGTCCCCCGCTGCTCATCACTGGGACCACCAACCGGGAGCAACATTGCTGAAATGAGCAACACAACAGTGATTCGACAGTCATGACTCATTCAGCTTTAACTGACAACCAAAGGGACTGAAGTGTTACAAAAATGAGCAACAAAGGCAACTGAATGATGAGATCAGAGTGCAGAAATAGATGATTCATCAGGTGTCATCATTAAATAGTTGTTAGGAACTGCGAAATAAGGAATCACAATTGAGTCACAGGCTCAGATGATTTTTAATCGTCATATCAATATACTGTATATTACTTAGTGGTGGAATAAATGCTCAATATCAACACTAAAATGTAAAAATACCCCATTACAAGCAAATCTTTTGCATCCAAAACCTTACTTAAATAAAAGTGTTATTAGCTAAATGTAATTTTGTACCTATAGGCAGAAAAATAGCCCCTGTCAGTGTTTTATATTTTATTTGATGGTATTTACTAATGCACACACTTGTATGCAATATGTTCATGTTGGTGGTATGTATGTAGATGGTCAAAAGTGTATCTGGTTGAAACTACTTAATTTGTGGGTAGTTTAATTCAACAATGCATCATAAACTGGTCAAGCTCTATACGGAAATATTTGGAAATACTTGGGTAGCTGTCAGATAGTTCGTGGGAAGTCAAAAGTACAATAATTGTAAAAGGTCTGAAATGTGGTGTAGTAGAAGTATAAAACAGCGTAAAATAAGAGGTACAAGTACATCAAAATTGTACTTATGTACAGCACTTGAGTAATGCACTTCACTACATTTCTACTTCTACTACACCACTGATATTATTTGAGCATTAGCAGTTAATATTACATACATCTTACACAGTAACAAAAACTGAGTTATTCAATGGCTTTTGAAAATACAAGGCTGGCTCAACAGCCATGCTAGCGGCTCTGTGAGACTGTACCTAGACACAGAGGCTAACATGCTTACCATTCATATGTTAACATGCTTATGTTAAGAAGGTACAATGTTGACCATGTTCACTCAGTTTAGCGTGTTAGTATTCAAGGCCAAGGCTGTACTTTGTGTTTGCTAGTGCTTTGCTACTTTTTCAAGTATTTGGCATAAAACAAAGTGACATTTGACCTGATAACGAAAAGTCAGGGGAGCACCAAAGTAATTTGGATTAATCATATGGGCACCATTGATGTCTATACCAAATATCAGTACAGAAATTTCTTTCTGGGCCGACTAACCAGCCAACATTGAGCTATGCCGCTAGCATGGCTAAAAAGCTCTTGGGGAGTAGCTAACCTAACTGACGTAATATACTGTGTACTTATTTGCTGGACTAACTCCACGTCCAATTTATGCAATACATGTTCAATTTAGATCCAATCTTTATTATATGACCGACATAATTTGCATGCTGTTATTACCCGATAGGCATTTGTGCCATTGCTGCAACCAGGAAAACCTTACATGCATTGTCATGTATGCTGCAGGATGATCAACAATAATCCAACTAATTCTATGATTATTCGTGGCCTTCTAATAGACAATTAAAACCTAACATTATTAGGCACTTCTTACAGATACCTAACCGTGTGTAGGCTATCTACTGCTCCACTTTAAATGACAGATTTAGGTGAAGCAAATGAACCATCCCTAAATTCCTGAGAATGATAAAAAAATGTTATCTGCAGTCAGGTTATTTAGCGCTATACTGAGCTTATGGAAAAGCCCTGGATGAATGGTCTAATAATCTTTTAAGATATTGGTATGTATACAGTTTGCGGACAGATTAGCTGTTGAATTAATCATTTGATGTACTCATGTTTGTGAAATCCCTTTCACATGCCAGAGGGTTTTAGGATCGAGGCAACTCGCTCTGACATTCCATAGGCCGCTCCTCCACCTTCTCTTCCCTCCTCCACCTTTTTTCTGAGTGCAACGCTGAGCGCCTTAAATGTACACAAATATAGATTTCATACATATCTGGCCTCACAAGTCAACAGCTTCTAAATGGGTTGATAAAATCGGCAGCCATCTTGGGTACACTATTAAGATTTGTAACTCAGCAGAGCCGCAAACCTCCACTTGGCTCATGCTTTGCTTTGGCAACAGGATTTCTCCTTGGAGAGGAATGAATGTGCAAATGTGTTACAGGTGGGATTCATTAAACAGAGACCTGGCACATTGGTACTCGCTCTGCACAATTACCATGTTGCAAAACCAGGGAGCAGAGAAATGCTATGAGCATTCACCTCATGCACGAAGAAATGGAAATTAAAAAAAGGTATATACACAAACATTTAAAAGCACACTCGTGCACATTCTGTCTCCACAGCTGAGATTTAAAAGGCCAAATTCACAACTCTCCGATGAGCTCTTCAAAACAAAATAACCTGGAGAAGTTTGTGCCCATGTTATTTTACAGAGGATGAAGAAAGAAAAAGTTCAAATTTCACTAGATCTTTTTATCCCTATTCAGCCTCCACTTACCTCACCTCACAGATAAAGCTTTGAGCTGCCAATACTCTAACTATTAGGCATAAATAACAGTACCTTAACATGTGTTCTTTACTTACACATGATAAGAAGTTTACATTCTTCCAGCTTATTCTCATCATCTAAGCGACGGTGTTCATTTCTTTGAATAATGTATCTGGTGTGTTGTTTCAGTTCACTGAGCTGTGGTCACATCACAGAGCATTCTTACAGATTATAACTTCCTCCACCCTCCGTCTTCATGTTGCACAGAGACCATTAAAGAACTAAAGGCATTTATTGTGGAGTTACACTGAATATGTAAGAGCTGAGTGGAAACTGAAGGTGTTCGACAGATCCTAATTATCATTGACTACTACAATGCGTGGAATTCGTTTGCAGTGTTGGAAGCAATAAAGTCTTGGGTCATACTGCACTAATGGGAACTGGCTTGCATAGTTTTGCACTTTTTGATTTGATTTGAGGCATTTTTGAAATTTTCTTTTGTAAACTCTTGGACTGGCAGCTGTTTTTTGTCTCACCACACACACACTTGTGTGTTCTCTGTAATGAGTGTGTTTGGAAGTGCAGTCAAAAACCTTGGGATGCACACCCGGCTGCATGGGTAAAGCATTAAAGTGAGACTATGCAACCTTTTAGGAGGAAATTACACATTCCTCTTAAAATGAAAAGCTTAATTCATCAGTAGGCTATAAACAGTAGCTTATGGTGGCTTATGTTAGCACACTTTAGCCAGATATTGCCTTATAATGGACATTTTGATGATTGTGCTAATGTTACATTATACTTTATGTTAGCATTAAAATTATCCCGTATTGTCAGATGTGGCTACAGTGGCAGCTGTTGTGGCATACAGAAAGAAGGCGAGCTGTGAAATTATTCTGTGGTAAAGATTAATCAAGTTGCCACAACTTCTGGTTAAACTTGGACCTACTGTTACACTTAGTGTCCTGTGTGATAAGGAATTCCTACAAATATTTCTGTATTATCTCCAAATGAAGTGGTCCTAAATATTTGGCTTGTTTACAACCTGGACTTCATCAGCTATTCGTGAATCTATTCAAGTCCCTCCTAAATTGTAGTAACTACTAGCTAGTTTCAAACTAGTGCTTTACTTAATCCAGATATATCATTAAAACTAAAGAATTGTCTTAGGTAGTGAAGACTTTTGTTACGTGTAAATCAGTCCAATCCAAACAAATCATCTGTCAACATGAAATCGCTGTAGCAGTTATTAAGGCCCAGGTGTTATTAAACTTTGCAAATAACTATTAACTCTCTTTCTCTCTCTCTCTCTCTCTCTCTCTCTCTATATATATATATATATATATATATATATATATATATATATGAAAAAAAAGTTGGTTTGCTGAGCTACTCAACTGTTTTACTTGCAACTGCAACACACAGTTGAAAGTGTAAATATTCAGTTAATGCTAACCTCTAAGTAAGAACAAGTAAGTTTGGGGAAACCCATATTTAATGTAGTGATATGTAATCTCCTCTTAGTAAACACTTACCTTATAACAAGGCTAAGTTTGATCTTGCAAAGAACTGGTGCAACTGGCTCATGACCATTCATTTCTTGTATTCTAGTAATGTGGCCGTGTTCCAGAAAAAATAAGATCCAAGTTGTTATAAACTGATATTTTCCTTTAATCAAATAATTCATGAGGCATTGGAAGGCATTGTAGGTATTGTTAAATTAATTACATTATATAAAAACATTATTTTCTCATGTTATCCTTAAACACACATTTCACAGTAGGAATGTAGTCTTCTCTCCCATTGGACAGCCGAGCATCCGTCACAACCATCCACCCTTCACACCTGGTGATCAGGGCAGGGCGAATTCAAGTGACCCGTTTCCCAGAGTCCACAGCCAGATAATTATTTCCAGTTGCAATTAGAATAACCGCAAGATTTTTTTTCTCTGTGAGCAAAGGGGATCAGCAAATATCTTTTCCCCTCGTTTTTTGCTTCTCTGACACGCTTGTATAAATACCCTCCATCTGGTCATGGGAGTGTCTTTAGGGGAGCTATCAAAGCATTTATAAAAATCAAGATGTATGTGACATCCAGTGGATTCCCCCTGCACTGCGCACGGCAGGCCAACTCAGGAGGGCCAGAGCCGGGGTAAAGTTTCCCCTCTTTTCCTCCCTGACTAGCGGCTGACGCCTGATTGACTGTGATGGTCTTTTTTTTAGGCCCTGCACGTGTTGTTCTGCTGCTCAGCCTTCGCTTCGTCGTCTGTCTTCTCAGTGTGGTGTTTCTCTCTGGACTTCTACCTCTAATGTGAGTTTGTCAATCCAAAGCCTGACCTGAAAACATTTACTTGCTCATGAACTTCATGCTATGTTCTTAAATAACCGCAACGCTCCCCTTCCTCCCATGCTTCGTTTACAGATTAGGGCCTGCGTTGGCGTATGTAAAAACACAAGAAGAGGCAATTGAATATTAGGAACATGACTGTGAATGAATACATCTGCATGTGTGGATCCGTCAGCATCGCTGAGTGCCTTGGCTCGCGTGTGAAACATTTATAAAGTTGGGACTGACGACACGCACACTCATATCTGTTGATCAGAATCTCCGGGAAGGAGGCCATGATGGAGGGCTGCCTGACTCCTGTGTGTTCGGCCTTGTGAAGACTGATTGTTCTGTCTGAAAGCAGTTAGAGCAAGCTGGGAACGCTGAATGAAAAGGAAACAGATTTGTGGGTGGGACGGTGTAAAGCAGGGACTCAGATCTGTTTGTGGGGTTTAAAAGGAAACCCTGAAAAGCCTCAGGTCTGCTGTTATGTTAGATAAATGTCTTGTTTTTATGAGCCATGCCTATGTGTAGCTTTGTGTCATTCTAGCTACATTTCCCGCTTTGGAACAGAAAGTTGCCATTTTTCCACCTCATCCTGGATTCATACTCATTACTTTTTATTTAACTCTGTGTTGCAGAGACAGTCCAAGACCTGTAGGGGGCAGTGTTTGTTTTACGCAACAGGGTCTGACTCTGGCCATAACTGGGCATATATGGTGCAGGTGAGAGCAAAGACTGCTGCAGCCAGCCTGCAGAGATGGCTACATACTTTCCATTCTTTAATGAAGCCCTTCAATGACTCCTGCACTACAGCACTTTAAAAGCACCCACACACACATGCACATGCACACTTTCCACTGGTGCACGGCCCCTGATAATAGATCCTACATAGGAAGCCTGTGAAGTATTTCAAAATGCCAAACGGCTGCGAGGGTGTAGACGTTTGAAGGACACTAATGTAGGAGCGGAGGCCTAATATAAACAGCATTATTCACATGAAAGCCCGGCTGCGGCCATTAGGGCCTTTCGGAGAGGTGGCACTTCTCCACCGGCACCCTAATGGCACTCGTTGTTTAAACATGCAGATCTGTGTATACACCGATTCCTTTGTGATCCATCTTTCCTGAAACAATCAGCTGTAAAATGATTTGTCACTCTTTATTTTAGACCAACGTTTCCCAATCTCAGGGATCTCATCAAATCATAACACAAGTCTTTATCCAAAACTCTGGGGTCTTTTTCGTTCAAAGAGTGTGCTTTCTGTAATCTACAGCCCACCTGTTATCCCATAATAACAATCAATATTCTGCTGAGAGCTAACTATAGCAGCTGTTCAAATACATTTTCCCTTCCATTGTGAAACACAGAATTGCACCGTTTTTTTTCATTTCGAGGCCTGTAACTTACAACCACCTGGAGAATATATTGGCCAGTGGATCAGTCTCACATGAAATTATTAATCCTGCGGAAACGCCGGCCCACCATCTAACTGGGAGAAGCTGCTGAACTCCAACATCTTGTGCGGCGTACGCACCAGGCCTGACCACTGTCAGCAGCCGTATAGCACGGCCATCGTACCGGCAGCAGATTGTAACACGAAGCAGAGAAAACATCCTTGTAATCTTTGAAGAAGGTCCAATCGGAAGAAGTGGGGAGGAACATACAAAGGGGAGGCAATGAGGATGAATAACACATTTCCTTTTTGGCCACGGCTACAATGGCCCACTCAATAGGAAATTAGACAAATTAAAGTATTTTAAAAGTCAGACGCGACGAAGATTAATTCGATCTGAATTGTTCTTCTCGCCAGCCAGAAAAAGAAAGCCATCTTGCTTTTTAATGGTATGGTTTTGATCAGAGGGGGAGGGACGGCCCAGTTTGTTGTTGCTCGGCTGTTTTTGGCATCCCTGCTCCACATCCATCTTGTCAACACATTAACCAACTTCCCCTTTCACTGATAATGACTCAAGTTTAACACCATTGCAATTATTCTAAGACTTTAACTGACAGAGTAGAAGCACAAACAATTACTTGCAGTTGTTTTTTATTGTGTATGTATTTTATGAATTGCACAGAAAAATATGAGAATGGCAAACAGCTAGAGTAACAACAGATGCTTAATTACAACATTACTGCAACCCTGCACAGGTTACAGTCAACCCTTCGATGAATACACTTCTTCAGTTACAGCAAATCACATGGCATTACTTATAATATAAACAGTGGTGCTTTTATGCAACAGTATATATATGTATGTATTTTGAACAATATTCAAATAACATATTTAGATTTCATCAGGCTGTATTTGGACTATAAAAGTCAATGTAAAGTTGAATTATTTTCTTTTAGCTGTGTTAACTTGCAATCACAAAGAGCTTGAACATAAAGGAAACTCCCAGTAGGCATTTGTGAGTGAGTGACACAGGTTTCTATAGGATTGAGACGAATCATTTAGTCATTTTGGGTAAATTCTCGCAGTACCACTCTGTGACCCTTGTGCTGGCCAGATCCATCAAAGATTAAAGGTGAACACAGGGGCAAATCAGTTATCAAGTCAGAAACACTCATCGTCAACTTCTCACTGTTCCATTACTGCACACACACACACACACACCCACGGTCCACTCTCATTTTGCAATGGAGGTCATGACCCCATGTACCAGTACCAAGAAAGGAATGAGGGTGAAAATGTATGACCTTAAAAGCCATAGCTGATCGTTTTTAGTTCTGTGTGCGTAAAAGTTTATAGTCCAGACATGATGTATCTGAAGGCTCAGATGAATGGATGAAGGGATTTACAAGAGGTGTTTACCTTTTATAAAGAGGAGTTATGTACAGAACATAACTCTAAAAGTAAAAAATGACAGTGTGTGGATGTAAGTTCGTTCCTGTACACCTTATATATTTGAGTCCAAATTGGACATTATATATCAGTCAACAACAAATTCATGTATGTTGGATGGTGCCTAGATACCTTTTATAATAGATGGTGTTTAGTCTCTATATGGTTTATTGCTGTACACCCTTTTTAAGCCTAATAGTGTTAAAGGAATAGTTTCTCATTTTGGGAAGTATCCTTATTCACTTTCTCACAGAGAGTTAAATGAGAAGACTGAAACCTCACATGACTATACGGTAAATATGAAGCTACAGCTAGCTACTATTAGTTTCACTTAGCACAAAGACTGGAAAGAGCTAGTCTGGTTCTGTGCAAAGGTAACAAAATCCTCTGAGCGTCACTAAATAAGACATTTGATCTCATTTGTTTAATCTTATGTTGTGGTTTTTAAAATGGGTTATGTGTGGGACTATTTCTTGGCATGGCACAGTGACTTCCTGGAGTTTCAATTGGTTGCCTGGCAACCTCGTGGTGAAGGACAAGATTCCAGAAGTGTTCGGCCAAGGTGGATTTTGTTGCCTTTGGACAGAGCCAGGCTAGTTGCTTCCCCTTGTTTCCACTCTATATGCTATGCTAAGAGAGCATACCAGCCGCTGGCTTCATATTCACTATACAGATGTAAAGGGGGGATCAATCTTTTTATCTAACTCTACTAAAAAGAAAAAAAAGGTCAGACTATTCCTTAAAGGAAGGAATTTTTTTAATCACTTTTGAGCTAAAGGTCACAATATCTAAAAAGACAATCAAAACTGTGAGTGGGAAAAACTTTGGCTTGAACATATTTAGGCTCAGTTGTGGTTGGGGTCAAAGTCTTTCAACACTCCAAACACAGTGAAATCTGGAGAAATGAAGCCCACCGAAACTGTAGGAGGCTAAACATAGGTGGTTCATAATGGGGGACTGACGAGTGACAATAGGTATTAATACTCTCTTAGTCAGAGAGAGAAAGAAGAAAAGACAAAAACAGAAAAGAAAGTCTGCGTATGTGTGACTGGTTGAAGGTAGATGCTGATGATTGACTGTAAAAACTGATCTACTCTCTAAAATCTTTTTATTTGTTTGCTATGTTTCTATCTCATTTTACACTTACAGTCCAATAAGCATTCACATATGCTGATGTTACTAAGAGACTGTTTTGTATTTGTTTGGTTCTTGTTGAAGTGCTAAGTCTGAAATGTCAATTACTGTATATTCCTCCTGATGGACTGTAAGTTACAGTTCTCCTGATGCTAGTTTTCACAGCAGTTGAAATGACAGATTGCTTTTCCATTTCACAGTTCATTTTAAATTGCCTGTGAAAGCATTTGGCGCACCAGCTGAATACATGTTTCAGGTTCTCTGGTGTCCTGATAAGGCACGGTGCGTTATTTTCAGCAATATATATTCTTGATGGACTTCTTTGCTGTAAGTCAGTAAATGTTTTATTTTTCAGGACCCACTGGTCAAATGTTTTAGCATCACATTTCTACCTGATACCCGAGCCATTCCTACTGATTCTGATAAATGGTAAAACAATCTGCATGTAGGAAATTAAGCTTGAATACTTTTAGCTGAACACTAAAGCTGCTCTCATAAATATTTTTATATTAACAATGTATAAAATGGCTATGAGTAATGGCAGAGGGGTTGCTTATTATGGCAAACCCACAGAAAATGGTCACCCAACTTTACAGTTTCCCGTCAGTGTTTTAGCATCTTTCAGCTCATTGTTTTGGTTTTACAGCCCACAACGTAGTTTCCAGCCACAGCGGGCAGCTGTTTTTTTTAGCTTTTAGCGGCATTTAGCAGTTAAAGATATTTCTCTCATGAATTTCTGGAGATCAAATTGGAGCTGCAAGGATGATGATTATTGGACTGAATTGGTTAAAAACACAACTCCAAATGAAGTCTAATGTCGTCCAGTGTCTGCTGGATGTGTAAACAGGTATTGTAACAGTGTAACAGGTATCTGCATATATTTCTGCCTCCGGCACTGTAGAGTCTGGATCTGTGGTTGCACATGCTGCCCCCGTGTTCCTGCTCAATTGCCTTTGTTGCTATTATTGTTACTGCTGTACTACTGTATGTTCTCCTTCCTCCTGCTCCCCCCCCCCCATTTTCAACCCAACTGGTCGAGGCAGATGACCGCCCACCTAGAGCCTGGTTCTGCTCCAGGTTTCTACCAGTTAAAGGGAGTCTCCTTGCCATTGTTGCCTAATGCTGCTCATGGTGGGAATGTTGGGTCTTTGTGTATGTGTGTAAGTTGGTCTCGACCTGCGATAGAGTGCCCTGAGACAACTTTGTTATAATATGGCGCTTTATAAATAAAACTTGATTAATTGAATTGAGTTAAATTGCATGTATGCCAGTGCTGCATTTACAATTTGTTCTGCTGACCTAAAATATCCTAATACTAATACTGCTTACAATACATTTTGTCATCTTGGAATCATCTGACATTTTTGTCAAAATTGAGTTATTCACATTTTCTTATTTTGTGACAACCTATCAACATTATGTGAGGTGAATACATAAGTACTTGCATATTTTGGTATAATGTGCATTTACACTTTTGTTAGATGTTTAAGAGTTTAGACATCTCATTTCAGTTATTCCTTGTATTTTATGTTTTATTAGTGTTCAAATAAAAAAAAAACCTGAATCAGTACAACGATTACTATCTACAAAGCAGTTTAATTGTTCAGACTTCATCTTGTTCACTCCTGAAGTCATGAAGGCTTAGTCGATCTTAGCAGTGAGTAAGTGGCTCCTCAACTGGAAAAACATTGGCTTATTGCTGTAAAGACCTAATGAAGCATTAGCTCACACTGCTTCTACCCCCCGAGCCTCTCCCAGATAGAGGGACTTTAAGTGGGAAAGAACACAGGAGTTGGACTGATAGTCTAGGCATCTGACCGTTATCTCCCCTGCAACCTGTTGCTCCTCAGTGACTCAGCCCGTCCCCTGCAGCTTCCTCTGGGAAGAGGTTTTACGTACGCTTCGCTGACAGCTATCTCCCAGAGCAGTTGTTGGTAAACAAGATTGAACTGCTTACCCCAACAACAGGTTTCCCCTCACCACTAATCTAACCACAGAGGAGACCCCCTCTTACCCTTTTGACCCTTCACTCAGTCCAAACCCCCTCTACTCCTCCTCCTCCTTCATGGTGGTGGTGGTGGTGGTGGTGGTGGTCGATGAGCCGGTGAGATAAGCCGGGGTGGAATTCCCGTCTGGGTGTTCTTGGGAGTGACCTGGGTGGCAAAGGAGCGTCAATGAAAATCACTCAGCACTCTCCTCAATAAGAATCAGTCTGAGCCATGGCTGCATTTCACATCACTCTGATTTCTGTTTCGTCTTTGTCTGGCTCTTCCTTTCCCATTCTGGTTTAAGGTTTTACAGTAGCAAGGTCGGTCTGAACTTTTGACAACCTCTAACCCAGAGTAAGACAGCCTTAAAAAGTATTTTAGTGCACGAATTAAGGAATGAGCTTTGTGCTGGAAAAGAGCTTGAAAATGGCACCAATAATGTGATCTACTGCAAATCTGATTATTTAGAATTATGAAAAAGAATCATATTGGGGTCAGATTTACTGTAACGCTAGACACAATGCTATTTTGTTACAAAAGAACGCAAACACCAATTTTATGACCCAAGCCATTAATTATTGTCACCATTTTGCAACCATTATAAACATTTCCTAGTAAACAAACCTCTCAGATGCAAATGCACAACAAGGCGGCCATATTTAACCATGTGTCTCGCGCTTCCTTAGAGACTGTGGGTCCACGGTGGAGGGGCCAGTTGTCTGGGAAAGAATGCTAGGGGTCTAGAGTGGTCCGGGTTAGGCAACGGCCTGGCCATTGTGCCCCAGGAGAAGGAAGTGAAGTGAAACCTTGACCAGTTGACAGCAGGCTTTGTTCAGGGGCGAGTGGGCCAAGAGAAATGCTTTTGAAAGCTTTTCACTTTCTTTGCTGAGGCGACCTCAACCCCTTTTCTCCAGAAACACGCTGGGGGAGATCATATAAGTTTCTGAAGAAAAATGCAAGTGAGGGGGGTTAAGTGGTATTTATTGAAAGAGAAGAAATCTATAGGCAGTGCGTTGTTTGACAAGAGTACCAAACCAAATATACAGTGTACAGTATCTGTTTACCAAAAATGTCATTTCTAATCCACGTTGACCTACAGTTCCAGTAAAAGTATTTATATCCTCTCATACTGTACCACAAATATATTAAATTCTACAAATTCTTGTAATTATGCTACTAATACCCACATCCTGGGCAGAAATCAACAGTCTGTGCAGTTCAGAGTCCACTACAACTACCTCCTCTTATGTGCTGCAGCTGCAGCTGCCAGCCAGTCCATAATCAACTCTGCTGTGTGCTTTTCCTGTACTGTACATTTGATCTCCAGCATTCAACCTGCGGATGAGCCAAATGACCAGCATCACTGCAGTGAGGGCATCCAACATCAGGAGCCCACGCCTGCCCTGTCCTTGTCGACCCTGGCGCTCTGCTCTCAGCTCTTAATGTGGCAGGAAAACTGCAGTCCAGTTTGCCATTATAACCATGGGCCAGTATGGGGAAACTTGCACACTCCTTGGACAGCTGGTCTACAAGCTTCTGCAAAGGATTCTGCAAAAACTTCTGAATCCTGAAGTTTTTAAGTAATAATCCCCGATATATTTTAACATTTTAACATGAACTTTTAACATCTGCTTTATTCTGTTGTATATATTATAGCTGTTTCAGTTCAATTTTATTTTGTTATGTACTTGATTAAAGGTTTCACATTTGGTGTGGCATCTATGACCAAACAGAATATCACAGATGCCATGTGTTCTTGGGGATGTGCAATGCAGAATAGAAAGGCAATGACTTTCACAATAAAGGATATCACCATTGTCAACATAACAACAGCTTTACAGATTATGGGTACCCTTTTTGAATATTTTAAATCATGCATTGTTTAATATTCATGTTTATTTGCTGTCGTCTTCTTCACTGTCTTTGCAGGTGCATTGCTACGGTTCTTTGCATGTTACCGCCACCAACTGTCACAGGAATGTGTGTGTGTTGTGCATACTTGTGCACGTAAACGATACAAACAAAATGGGGACCAACTTATTAAAACATTCCTCAACTAGCGGTCAAAAACTCCACAGGGTTCCTTTAATGGTACTTACATTTTAGCATGTAAGTTTATTTTTGACCATTTGGAACAATATATATAATAGAATAATCTTAAGCAGAGGGTTTACTTACTTTAACTAGTAAGTGGACCTTAGATTTCATTATTTTTATTCATTTGTTGTGACATCTGTGACCAAACAAAATACAGCAGTTTGTTTGTTAGATTATTTCTGCGATGTGCCATGTAAAGTGTTTCTATGGCAATTACTTGTCAAAGAATGTCAAATTAACAACATCCTTGCTGAGTAACAAGTTAATAAAAGGTGTCCTAATGAGAGATGTTGGCCAAACTTCCCAAAAACAGTTCCTCTCATCTGCATGCCTTACACCTGACTTGAGGCGTCCTTGACTGCAACTCTCTGTTTTTTTTAATTATTATTATTTCTAGAGAAACAACAACAAATCAGCAAAATGGACAAAAGATAAAACAGAAGCACAATGGAAAAAACCTAGGGAACGATGTGGAATAATTGTGTGTTTAACCTGAAAAGACCATGACCACAACAAACAGATTCCTCTTTGCTTAGGTTTGAGCATTAGCCTTGAAGCTGATCTATAAAACACCAGAAAGACTATGAGAGGAATCTACACATCCTTTGTTCTCTGCCTTATTATGGGAAGCCATTTAGCAGCGACCCTTGGAAGACAGCGGTTTCATCTGACTCTGTCTCAAGGACTTGTTTGGTTTTCTTCCACATTGGCTTAAACTGAGCAAATTATATGTGTAGATGTTTCCCGAGTGAGTAAACCAACATTAACAGACAAAAGGCAGTCTAATAGAGCCCTGAGTTGCATGCTACGACCCATGTGATCCTGGCAGCTAAGAGAGTCAAAAGCAGGAATTAATGCACGTTTGCTTGTTAACAATACAATTCACACATTAAAAAGACCCAAAACCTACAGGTCTGTACTTAAAATGAATAATAAAGGAAGGCTGAACACAGCCTTTTGAATTAAAGGATCAACTGAACTTACACTGGTGTGGATCTTCAAACACATCTCACATATCGTGTTTTGGAAAAAAAAAACTCACCTACTTGAGGTGGTTATTCTTAACATCACTCGGGTTTTATGAACTTGTTAGGGAAAATCTGTGGCTTTATGGGTGGTTTTGCACTGCGTTTGTACATTTACAGTGCTTACGTCTCTTTGCGTAGGTGTCACAAACAAGCTTTTCCAAGTGAATGAAGTCAACTGATTGCTCTTGACTTTCTCCTGGAGACTGTGGAGCTGGGACAGGGATCAGTCCTCTGTGACTGCGGTGATTAAAGTTTTTATGTAGTTGACAGAGGAGTTAGAAAATGCCAAGGGACATTTAGATTAATTATGGCATCCTTGAGGCCAGTATTATGTCACTCTGAATGAGGACTGTAGAGACAGAGGGATGACATTTTTACAGGCCTCCTACTTATAAACACATTTGTGTGTATTTGCAAGGCAATACGTGCCAAACAGAACCACACACATGCATACACCTCTCAAGCACTTCACCATAACACACTCACTATGTAACTGCTGTTGTATCCCGTAAGTGCGTGTATATGTGTGTGGTGAGTGCCATAGTTGGCTGGTGGGCCAGTGTTTGATGGTGAAGTCATCAGTTTAAGTAAACTCCAGATGGCCAGGCAGAAAGTAAAACAAGTGCCATCTGCTTAGATTCAACTGCTGCTCAACTTCTCCCCTCTCTCCGTCTCCCTGGCCCCCCTCCTCTCTCAGTTGGCACAGCTAAGGACCAGAGGACTCAGAACATTAATGCCATTAGCGAAATGTTTCAGAAGAGGCAGCCAAGCACAATGCATTACACTAGCACTGCATTACCACCAAGGGCTACGCTCACTGCTGGCTTATTTAGTCACAAGATAACACACAAGCAGGACATCAACCGAGGTATGGACTGTGTTGCTAATAAATGCATATGTATCACCTCATGCTAATTGTTTATAATCCCAAACAATAATAAGACTACTCCAATATCCTATCTATCGATATAAATGTATTTCATATGTATTTTGATACTTCTCTACTTGAGTACACATGGAGTTTTTGTTTCTGATGGTCATATAGGTCGTCTGTGCAAGCAGCTCATTACTACCCATTTATTGTAAGGTGGTGTGCTATAAAGAGTGCCAAAGTCTGCATATGGTGGAAATTGGGGTGGATTGATGCATGTATAGAGCTGGATAGCTGGACAGCCTTGCTTCAAAATATTTCAGTGGCCACTCACAGCATTGCAGCAAAAGACTCCCCTACGGCCCAAAAGCATTTTCCCCATTGATCACAATTGTAAAAGAGATGTCTGTAAAACTGTGGACAAGACACCTTGAACTGTAAACAAGTTCAATTAGAAAAAGAAAAGGGATTTAAAAATCCCAATGTAAAGTCTATGGGCAGAATGCGAACTTGCGGGGCCAGCATGAGAAACACTATTGCACATATTCAGTGGGCCACATAACCCGGAAGTAAACCCAGAAGCTAGAAACCTGTTTTGTCGTATGCACCAGGCGAGCAATTCTTATTGAACTGAATAGGCGGTCCGAAGCCTTACCATCCACCGCATGTCACTCACTGGCAGGACAGTACACCCTCTCTGCTGCTGAGAAACAGTGCACTCATTAGTCTTACATTAATACATTTTCATAACAAATTTTCACAAGTACATACAAAATCCTATTCATTTCACACTCTTTGGACCTGCGGATCCATTTCCTGTTTACATGAGACTTAAACTGCTGCCGTGGGTGAGATATAATCCAATTAGTTTGTTTATGGTAAACTTAGTGACATTATCAATACTACTTATTTCTCAACATTTATTTATCTCAACATGTGTATACATAGCACCATTGGTTTGTGTCTCACTCAAGGTAAACTTTAAAAAATATAAAATCCCCGAAATACATTCATGCTTATGATATTGCTCCCTTCAATATTTCTTCCTTATATCATGTAAGTCAGCCTGAAACAATTTAGTACACAATTACACAGAAAGGTAGGAAAATGATGGTGGATTTATTTTAGCTTATGGCTGGCTGTATGTTATTGCTCCATGTGATGAATAAGCTAAGGCAGGTTGTTTCCCTCCTCCCACTGATGCAGAACTTTCAGCGATGCCCTTCATCTAGCTTAAAAACATTGGACTCTACACATCGGTTAAACTGTGTGTCCCAGAAGAAAAACAGGACCAATCTCCTTCACCACTGTGTATTGCAATTAAGCCCACAGCTGGCAGTTCCCATTACGCCATCAGGGCCAAGCATGCAGACCTGGTCTGTGGCACTACAGGCCCTCCTCCTCACCTCCCCGTCCGTCTTTTTCCTCTCCTCAGCACCTGTACATTGTAAAGAAGCCCAAACAGCCCTGCAGCGAACAGTCTGATGGCTGTGAGAGCTGTTTGTTGTGAAACACTTTGGTGTAACACATCATCTCCCCCCGCCTCAGTGTACATTTTTACATTCCGCCTCGCTGACTGTTTAAGCTCGGGCCAGGTGGGGAAAATTTCCACACGTGGTTTTCGGTTCCGTAAAACTCACACCAGCCTTTTATATCTGACAGGAAACTACATGGAAATGTGGCATAATGGAGAACAGGCAAGTGGCGCGACAATTGCTGTGGGGGCAACAAAGCTGAGGGCTGCGGCGCAACGAGCAAGGGTTTCATCACATCTGCCCCCACCTCCCCTCCCCTCCACTCCTTTCCTCTCTCTCACTCTCTCACTCATTCACCCTCCCCTCTCGCTTCACGGGACAAAAACGTTATGTTCAAGCAAGAATTTTAATGTTGTGCCGCTCTGAGTTCGCCCACACCACACCAAACGCAGGCCTGTCCCTGTAGGCTAGCTCTCTCCTGGCCAAGATCAGCTGTCTGACCGCAGAGTAGCCTGCTGTAAACACTAGCCAGATTACCACACAGACAAAACACACACACACAATGAATGATCTCGCTGACAAACGTACAAGCAACCATTGTCAACAAAATAATTTGCCTACAGCTGCATACCATATTGATTTAGATGGAGGCAGTTAGAAAGATTACAACTGGATCAAATAAAAACAGAACCTCACCATCCAAATCCACTTTAGACTGTGGGAAGTCTTATGTAACATTTAGAAGGGGAAAAAAACTAAACAAAGCGCAACTCCGATAATGATGTGCACATTATTGGCAATAGCTAAATTTCCCTTCCCCAATCCACCTTCTCCCCCCCAAAAGAGACACTGCAGGTGCTGCAAAAGCTCGATTGAACTGAAAGCTATAACCGACCAAAACATACTGGACCAGGGTCACAGTTGTTATTGTAAGTGGAGCTGTCAAACATAAAAATGACCATGAATTGTGTTGCTCTTTTTCCCTTTTGTTGATGCATGTTTATGTAAGAGTTTCTGTCAAAACATGGGGGGGGAAAAAGATAAATGTGGCTAATTAAAAGAACATTTCTTGGTAGTTGCTGAAATAGATACCTCATTGTGGGGTCCAGGGGCAAAGCTCCCCTTTAACCAATCACGACCACAGCTCGCATTAAATTTGACTGTCGCAAAAGTGCTTGAATTTTTGAAATCCTGTATCTTGCTTACCACCGCCACGCACACACACACACACACACACACACACACACACACACACACACACACACACAAACACAGTCTACATTAAAACAAAAAAATATTTGGTGTGTCACATCAGATTTGCGCAGAGGTGAGAATGAGGGTCACACTCTGAAGTAAGAAGCTGAACTGATGGAAAGACTGAGTCCCTGTGACTCATGGCTCTGAACTGAATTGGACCGAGACACTACAGCATGAGCACACCTGCTGCACCTTCACGCTGCCCGCAGAATGTCCTCTCAATGTGTGTGTGTAGGTGTGTGTGTGTGTGTGTGTGTGTGTGTGTGTGTGTATGTGTGTGTGTGTGTGACTCCTGCTCTGCCGTGTCAAAATGCAACATGTTCCAGCTGACTGCAATTAAACGGTAAACTGGAAATACTTACCACTGATTTAGCTGTACATAAATTGGTCGAAATGTGTTCCAGGGAGGAGCTGGTTACCTCATCGTTCACCACCCAGAGCGGACACAAATTTATCTAACTGGGGGTTTATCAATTAAGCCCCTCCCCTATTCTCCTCACCTGCTTTTAGTGTGTTTCAAGGCAACACGAAGATCATCTGGAAAAAACAGCACGCACAAATCGTACTGTAGGCTTCACAATCAATCAAGGAGCAGAGCTGTGAGGCGCTGGACTAAAATGAACACAGCCGAGTAAAGAGAGATTCAGAAAAAAGCACAATTTCATAAGTTTTTTTTTTCCTCTTCTTTATTATTTGACTCTGTTAAACATCATAAATCCTCTGGATGAGAGATAGATTGGAGAGCCTCAGTGAGAGATTTATATCCTTTGCTTTTTCTAATCCAATATCCCCTCCTCTCCAGCCATTCCCAAAATGGTTTGGCTGTGAGGATTCTGTGGAGGCTCTGCAGAGGTGAAGCACACACATATACACACACACACACACACACACACACCCTGAGTGACCAGAGCAACAAGAGGAATGTAGCGAGTTGCGCCACATCCCAGCTGGACTGACAGCGAGCGCTAGTGGTGTCCTCCTTTCCACCGAGGAGGATGAAAGGACATCAACTCGTCTAAGACACAGAAGGAACGCCTGGAATTAAGAAAAAGGGAAGTTCTCCAACAGAGGCTTGCCTGGGAGACGACCTCGGTTCACTGCTAAAGCAAAGAAGAAGATGGAAAAAAGAGAGAGAGAGAAGAGAACTTCAAAAACACTCCCCACGCCACACCTGTGATCAATTATGATCAGCAAAATTAGAGTTACTAACAAAACCCCGGCCTGTAATAATTCATAATTATCAAAAGAGCAGCAAGGAGGGAGCTTGCAGGGTTCACACAGGCTTTGCAACAAGCTGGGAGGAGGGGTGTATGAGTGCGTACAATGTCCTCTGCGTGGCATCCCACCTTAGGCTGAGGCCTTGCTCAATCAGAGGGTCAAATGAATCTAATTGTGGTTTAATCATATACTCATGTCTATTGTCAGTGAAAATATTTGCCTTGAGATGAGAGCTGTGTTATTATAGAACATCGATGTTAATCTACCCCCTCCAAAACCTCTTTCAGACTTCCAACTCCTAAAACAAAACTGCATTGTAAAATAAATAGCGCCGCAATAAACACCTACTCCACCACTGTTTTCCCAGTTGTTTCTGTAGCTGCTAGCGATTGATCTGTGATATAACATATTTGTAGGTTAATGACATCCATTATCCATTGATCTGAAACAAATGAAAAAGTTATTTCATTTTTCCTATGGCCTCCGGCATGAACCGAGGACATTTCTGCTTGGAGATTGCAAAGAAATACAAGATGCAAACCTTTTTTTTGCAAGTTCACAAAGAATGACTCAATAAGGTGAGAATCTCCAGCATTTATGGTTGTAAAAACAGCTCTTATCTCAATGAGGAATTAAGTGTGATACATGTTCACAACCCTGAGATGGTCATCCTAGCTGTTTTCAGCACAACCATAAAGACAAAACTGTTGCAAAGTCTAAAATACAAGTGTCTCAATACTGTACACAGAGCAGTAAGACAGGGAGAGATACTTTCACTGTGAACTGCAATGTTCTTATGATAAAACTATCTCTGCTTATCGCCACTGCTGCTAAACCTGTCAAAGAATCACAGCAGCAATAATCAGACATGGTCTCACACCAGTGGACACTTCTCAAACTAGGAGGAGAAAGAGGAGGGGGCGGGGTGCAAAATGAAACTCCTTTCCAAACAATCCCTGTGCCAGAGAATATCCCAGAGAATACACTCTCCCTGAAAGAAAATAAATGGAATCTCCTGTTTGGGCTAGATCGCAGAGAAAAAATAAAGACAATTTGCCAAAACTGCTTAATATGCAGTGTGTTAGCAACGGAGTTAATTGGTAGAAAAATGTGAAACGTGAGCCAAAATGTACATGGATAATTACTGTTCACTTTGAGCACAGCATTGTCGTAAAAAAAGGTCTTCTAAATTCAACAAGGGATCACTGTTTACATGCAATTTCTTATCAGCATGATCAAGATAAAGGAGTTATGTCTTAGATCCCCGTAGCAGATTACATGATGTTAAGTCAGAAATTCCCATCTAGAAATTAGGAACAAAGTCATAAAATGGCCCACGTCAAGCTTCTGGGAAACAGAGGCAAGATTCTCATTTATTTCTATTCAACACTAAGTTTTCTCAGCTGCAGGGAGTTGTCTCTCATGTTACGATGACATTATACACTATAATACATCATACTTTAAAGCTGAAGTTTGATTTTCAGTATTGCATAACTCTATGAAAACACCTGTGTAGGCTAATAAATGGCTAAACATTTACATTGGAAATGTAAACCTCTGCTTTTCAGCTCTTGGTCTTCTATGATGACATGATAGCTATCATTCCCAAATAACACAGATGTAGTAGCTTTTGCATGAGGTTATAATTACAACCAAACCAGCTTGGATTTTCCCATTTCTGACTTCCACTGCATGGCAGCTTTAGGGCCCCAGAGGTTTGATATAGCCTACTTAAGTTCCAAAACTATTTTCTATTGTTTAATTAGTTCTATGATTAAGAGTAGGATAACAGTTATTCTTATACATTCTGTCATTGGCCATTCACTAAACCCCTCCCATAAAGGGGAATTTAACAGTGTGCTCTAATGTAAACTGCAAATGTTAGCAAGCCCAGCTAACTAGCTTAAGACAGAAGTAGTTAATGTGTCCTCTACATGGATTTTCAACTAGTTCTTTGTTTTTACTGTGTAAAAATATGCACAAGACACAGGTTCAGGACAAGGTTCTGGAGACGAACCAACTCATACAGCTAATGTTAGCTTAATTAGCTAGCTAGCGATACTGCAGCTGATAAAATCTGCTAAACAAAGAAATCAGGGACTTTGTTTAAAAAATGGCAAGAACTTTTAAGTGTTAAATCCCCCTTCGTTATTATTAACTTTATATATGCTGTGGTAAAACTGAGATTATTTTAGGATAATTTAGGTTATTTTAGAGGATAAAAATGAAATGAATTACAGTAGATGTGTTGCTTAGGGTCATTGCAGCCACATCAAGGCCTCCTATACGGCTCCCCAGGCACCAATTTAAGAACCAGTAGCCTACTGTAAAATATACACCATTGTATACACTATATAGTCTACACAATATTCTGATCAGCCTTAATCAACCTTATTATTACACATGCCTTCACTGAAACCTGTATGATTAAACCTATGTTTTGCCCGGCGAAGGATACAGCTGCTAACTGAGAGAGTTAAATTATGCAAAGAGGGTCAGGTTGCTCAAACAGTTCGCCTGCAGGGCTGCCAGGGTGAGGTCCGACCACGGTGGACCTGGTTAGCAGGAGGCCCAATCTGTCTCCCAAAAACCTTCAGTGCTAGCATGCATCTCATTAAGTTAACAGCTTGCCGTCAGCACGGAGACAGGAAGTCAGACTGTTGTGTCATGATGAATGCTCTGGTAAGCACTGCATGTCATGGATGGAGGTTAAATAGAGGTATTCAGGGTGTGTGTGTGTGTGGGTGGGGGTCCATTGTGTTGTTGGAATACCAAAGGTATATTCTTCTCTTCTTTTTCATAAACCTTTACAATTTTCCAAGTAGCCTGCAAATGACTTAACGGCACAAAATATCATATTTTTTAAGTGTAGAAAAACATCATGTCATGTTGTGATCTTCATCTTAATTTTGGATCTCAAACATCTCACTCTCCTTGACCAGCATTGTTGTAATTTACTTGTGGCATAGTACAATATTGTACACAAGCATCAGCTTTTCAATATTTATGTGACATATTCAGAGATTATTCTCACACTTGTCACTGCGTCACTATCACACACATGCTGTGAATCATTCTTCTGATTAGGCACATCAAAACAATTGTTAAATGTTATTTTTAAAATCAAGATGGCTGAAAGAAATATGTAACATCAGTGATAGTGTAGAATTATAAACAAGAGACTACATAATTATTTTAGAACCAAAAAGATTTGTGTTTTGCTTACCCAACACTAATGGGCTATATAGCAGCAGTGTTGTAATGGGAGTTGAGTCACACTGATACATTTGCTATTGCACAAATGTGCAAATAACCCTAAACCCCAAGAACTTCACATATAACCATTTTCTGAGATAATTAAATTGCTCAGATGCTTGTCTGGGTCCCCTGTGTCAGAGGTTTTTGCCCTAGTGAGAGCTGGTATCTGTGCCAACAAGCACCCAGATGTTTCATTTAAGAACCATAAAAACAACATTATGTGTTTCTTATTGTACATTTCTCAAAACTGCAATGGTTAACCCCTAATTCTCTCCAAGCACGTGCGCACATACACATACACACACTAAACCTCCCACACAAGTTTCACTTTCATTTATGGCCATGTGTGTTTGCACATACATTGGAAGTATGAGGTTTGTTCACATTGAAATTCATGCAGTTACTGTCCATATGGTCTGATCATGAAAGAGGGAACATGAGGGACCAGATGTGAATCAAACACACATAAAACTACTGCATTACAAACAAGAGCTAATAGCTTAATAGCAAGAGCTTGAACGTATACATGCTGAAGCCCTGCTGGATTGAAGATCAATTAAAGGTAACGCCAGATGTCATGTGAGCTGGATGTTTTCATCAGAGCACTAAATTACTGTATACAAATATTACACATTTATATTAAATATTTGCAATGAATAAATTGTGGGTGTTTTTAGTGAAGTACAGGACCCTGTGATTCATTTACAACGAAGAAAAAAAGAAGTTTCATTTTGAAAAATACTGGTGTGATTCTCTTACTTTTGAGTAGAAAAAGCTGATAAATCGCTCAAAGATTTACAAAAAAATAAAGAAAAGCAAGACTTATATTGTTTTTCGTTCTCTCACTGAAGTGTGGACTTGGTCAGATGTAAGGTTGTATTCTTCTTATTGTTTCATTTTCAATCTATTAATTGATTTGAAGACATAAAATGAACAGCAGCAGTTTAATGTGGCTACCTCAATTTAGGCTGCATTTCTAGTCACCACTATAACACACTGAGATTTTTTTTAAAGGTACACAATTAAAGGGGTGGTAGCAAAAATGCACTAAAATGAAACAGGGCAAAACATAGTAAGGTCATATCAAATAGCAGAACAGTCACACAGAGAAAATGTATCTTTTTAAAAATGCTAACGTGATTGTCAGATTGTCAACTTCTCACACGCATGGATTCTTTTTTTCAGAAGTATTGTTTTGAAGAATCAATGCAGCAGCCAGGTTAGCAGGTAACGTTTATGTCAGTGCAATAACTGTTTACTTAACTAAGTATCTACTTTCCTACTGCAGTCACTTGACAACGCAGACAGAAATATATGTGAACAACACCAGTGTCGTGTTTGTCTATACTGTAGAACAAAAAAACGGATCAGTTGAGACACAAGCAGAAAGTCCAGTCCTGTTTGTCAAAATTCATCCAAACGCAGTCTTACCAGGTGGTGGAGATAATTCACCATGTCTTTGTTTCCCAGCTGCCACCAAACTTAAATAAGGGAAAGAAGAAGAAAACTTTTTCTTGTATGTTTTGGTATTTTAATGTGGACTGTGAATTGTTTTGAAAAGTTACACGCAACATTAGACATATTGGCCCTCTAGCCATCCCTTTGCCAAGCTTTGGTTCACAGTTGCGGCAGGATGCCTGCACCTGGGATGTCCTTCCTGTATGCTGCAGGTAGTTCTCCCTGTTGATTTTGTTATCTTCTGCCTGTATTTTTGTTAGAAAACAATATTAAAATAGTAGCTTATTATTTATTTTACTCAATCTCTCTAATGGAAAAAAGCGGCCATCCTAATAAATTCCACGATGAGAGGGCACTCCCAAAACGACCATCCCTCCCTCTTTCACCATCCCAAAACAAACCAACCTCCAGCTTTGTTCCTCTGGCATCACTCCCGACCCCTGCCAGTCTCTGGGAAACTCCCAGCGTGCTCTCTGTTCCACCAGGAACCGCAGGAAATGAGTCTCGGAGAGCGCTGAAGTTTAATAAAAAATAAATGAATGGGGTGTCCCAGGGACAGAGTGAATGAAAAGTGGGAAAGAGAGGGAGAGAGAAGTTAGAGCGTTGGTGCCCTGAAGTGGAGGACAGGCTAGAGAGGAGACGGGAAGGAAAAACAAGGTTTAAAATTTGAACCTATTACTGTGTGTGTTTCTGCGCAGTGATGAATCAGGGAAACCAAAACCAGCTGCAACGAGGGGTTCTTGTGAACAAGAAAGGCAACGCGAATCAACTAGCGGATCATTTAAAACCATCCAGCTCTCTCTTTACCCTTTCTTACAATGACGAGTGGGCACGGAGCCTACAAACACAGTACAAACACACACTGAAACACAATTTGCTTGGCCGTGCGTGCACATGTGTGTGTGTGTGTGTGTTTGTGTGTGTGCACAGAGATAGCCACATAGATCCCTTTCTTCCCTCTCCTGACACAATAACTCTCATGCTCTGAATGGAGGGACAAACATTCCAGACATGCCACATGTCGGGGCTGCTGGCGAATCATTAAACTGTGGAAGAGAAACTGCAGGATACCCTCTTTTTCTCCCATGTCTTCTCTAATTACACTTATACCTTTAATTGATGTTAAACATGAAACAGGTATTAACTTAAAGGGAAGGAAGAAAATGGAAATCTGCAGGGCATTTGGAAGTAAGTGGATGCACTTTATGCACCGACGAGGATATGTGATAACTCTATAAATTAGGGAGGGTATTATCTCCCTTTGGAAGCTGACTGCTCCCAGGATTACAGCTTACTTCTGAGCCTCAGAGCCAACAAGAACAACAACAAAATAAATCCAGGAAAAGACATGACACAGGACTGTGGTATAAAAAACCCAAGCTAGAATAATAAAGGTTTACTCAACAAATCCAACTCTGAGCTAGTCTCAGAAGGGGGAAAAAGGGGGTGATTCTGAAATGCTAGTTGTTGGATATCTACTGAGAGCTCGCATACCCTCAGGGCCCTGGTCCCCCTTTGAAAGCGTGGCCGTCTAAGTGCCTGAAGTGTAACACCAAGCAGTCTATTGAGAGGCAGGTGATGTGCAGAACAAAGGGAGGATTCAGCACCTCAGTGACACAGTGGGAAAGAGATGAGTGACTATTAGCCCCACTGAGGGCCTTGACAGACCATTTAAAGGCAGCTTCCTTTGATTGTGACAGTGTAATTGTTTCACAGATACAATCACGTTGAGCACTTACCTGGGGCAGGGGAAACTGGACTTTCATTAAAGTGCGGGATTGTCTCCAGGCTGCTCTGTAATTGTGCCTGTTGTCTTGTTTTGTGATGTTGCAGAGCTCTGTCCCCCATTCTGCTCTGAGGTAATCCGGAGGTGTGTGTGTGTGTGTGTGTGTGTGTGAGTGTGTGGGGATTTGACTGTAGGCTATTTAGAATCTGAAAACAGCCTCAGATGCCATACAAGTAAAGTCCAAGTAAAAGTGTTGGTGATGCAATCAAACAATTACATTTTCACAGTGCAGATTTTACAGCTCATCGTTAACTGAGGAAACATAACAAAATTGCACAACACCATTACAAATTCCTAATTTCAGTGGTTAACCTGAGTTGTCAGAAACATTGACAAGACATGAGAATAAATCAAGCCCAAGGAGCGTAAATGAAGCTAAAATGAACGATTCAGGAGGGTGGAAGGCTTCTCACTTAATCCCGGAATCTTTAAAAAAAGCGAACTAGCCCGTGTTTGTTTTTGATTCAGCGGGCTGAGATGACACAGTCTGTTGGGTACTCTATTGGCCATGTGGTCTGGGTCCATTGAGCGTGGCTGTGTGTCCAAGGGCCGAGCTGATTAGATAATAAACCGCGGGATGAAGAGAGAGGACTGGCCTCTCTTTGCGAGAGCTTGTTTTTTAGCTTTTACTGCTGCATCCTCCTGTCGGGATGCCTGACAAACACCAGGACTGCACAAACATTTTTGAAGATCTTTAATGTGTCGACATCCAACCTGTGTTGCAAACTACTCATTAATAACTAAATTTGTTTTTATCATGAATGGAATGAACTACTTTAAAGGGTTTATCTGCTTCGTAAACACAGGATGTTTACCCGTTTGTTTAAGGAATTACACAAGTTAAGAGCCTGCTGCAGATTTTGCAACTTGATAAGTAAAACATACAAATCATTGGTGCTTTGATATTTCTGTGGATGTTTGATTCGAGAAGATTAGTTCTGGGGTAATAAGAACCACAGCATGCTGCCAACCATGATTTGGCAAGAAGAAATACACAAACACACAGCTGAGAGCTCGACACAAGAACTCTCCCTCGGTTGTTTATTTCCATATGTAAAAATGCGGTGTGAAGTATTTTTCATTAAAGAAAAATAAATTAGCGTTATTATTGTCTGAATCGGTCATGCTTCCCACAGCGCATGTAACATAATCCCCTTCCTCTTGGTTTTGTGTTCACCGCTTAATTCAAGTGATGTATTTTTGTTGTCAAATGACAAATGTGTGTTAACTAGGAGCTTGTGTTTCTGTGTGTGCGTACTGTGCGGCTGCCACTGACCCCGGTCCTCCGTGTTCATGCTCACAAAACCTAAAATAGCTCATTTGAAACCTGTTGACAGGTACGGTGCAGATCAAGTACAATTCGGTGGCAGCACAAAAAGTCAACGAGGACTGGTGGAAGGGAGAAAGACGTAGGTTCGCTCGGGATGGCACTAAGCGAAACAAAGACGAGTCTCTTATTGACAATCTGCAGCTTTTCTGATTGATTCCACTTTATAAATAAATAAATAAATCAACTGACACTCTCAGTCACCTGTCTTACATGCATCTAATGGAGCAGATGCATTTCTATTTTAGTTAATCCAGCTATCTACACAGGCCGCATAACAGCTCGTGTTGTACTTACTACTCGTGTTTGTACTCTGTTAAACACTACCTGAAGCTTCAAGTCTTTTTTCTTTCATTTTGCATGTGAATGACGTGAAAATCTACAAAAAATCACAGCTGCAAAAATACAAAAAAAACTTACTTACTGCTTATTGGTGTTACTACTTTCAAATACTCTGTCCATCAGCATCTTTACTAGATACAAGTCTGTTCACCTGTAGATTCTGATGTTCTGCTGGTGTATGAGGAGGTAAAATGACAGTTGACACCAATATTGCATCCCTTAGTGGTTTGGCGTGTGTCCATGAGTCCCTGTGCTGTGCGTTCTACACAAGAGACTTGCTCTTCAAGCCAAATCTCATTCCAAAAGGCTTGGGGGAGTGGAGTTCACGGGGCCCCCACCATAATGGGGATCCTGATGGGCCCCAATCTCTGTGGAAAGATCAGTTCCCCTGTTTAATGAGGCTCCAGGGCCCCTCCACGCCGTTGACTTACCTCTCCTCGCCGTTTCTCACGTCCGCCTGATCAGATTCACTTCTTTCTCACCGTAAATCTGGAGAGCAGCGGCCCTGATCGACGTTAATTACCTGCACTCCTCCTCGAGGAAGTTCACTCTTTCGTCAGATGGCTGAATGGACCGTTAATGTGCACCAAGCTTGTGCGCATGTGTGTGTGCGTGTGAAAGGGGAAATTGAGTTACGATAACAGGAGATGAGCAAATTGAATTCTCACACCATACATCCACGCAGTGGGACAACCCATATCTCCCTCCCTCCCACCCTCCTCACCACCCACCTCCCCCACCCTCCCTCCTGCCGCTGCAGAGTCCCCTGCTCTCCGTTTATAATTGCCTAAGCCCCCAGAATTTAAAATAATAAGATCAGGTTTCCAGGCAGGTAAGTGCATCCAGACTTGTTATCTGTGATATCACCGGTGCTTTAGCCCTCTTCGTCCCCTCTCTTTCTCCCTCTCTCTCTTGTTTCTCCCTCTCTCTCTATCTCCTACTTTTCTAAAACTGTACAGTGAAACTGAATACTTTGCATTATATACTTTGTGAAAAGCGGTTTCTGCAGCATCTTGTCATCGTTTGGGTGACCGGCTGCTGTTTGAAGTGCTCTCGGGTTCAGGGCTCGGCGTATAACAGTGACGGCTCGGCTGCACAACAGCGTATTATTTACCCAGATGGGGTTAATTGCTGGATAAAAGAATGGTTCTTTTCAGTTGACCATTGTAAAGCTTCGCCCACCCCTCTACCAAGCACACACAGAACTGCACAGCCTTAGAAATATGAGCACACATACAGAAAGCACGCACACAGGGACACATACAAGCACATAGACACTCATACCCACACTAAAATGTGCACAGCCATAGAAATATTATGAGAATGCATACATGCATTTGCACACACATGCACAAGCATTCATACATGATACAAAAAATACAACTCAAAGACTTGTGGAAACAATTAACATTTTTAAACAACAATGTGTGTCTAGTGTGTATGTATGTGTGTGGTTGAGGTAAAAGGTGTTGGGATGGTGGTTGGGGGGGGGCATAATCAACCAGCTTTCCTCAGCAGATCAGTACTGAAAGAGGTGGCATCATTCCACAAAAATGCAAGCCTCTGATCACATACAGTGCAGTTGCTTGTCTAAATGAAACTCACATTTCCTCCGTAATCAGATGACATATGATGGTAGGCAGTAAGTTAGAGAGGACAAATTCATAACGCGTGAGAGAAGGAAAAAAAGAGTTTATGCACAGAAGGGGAGAGAGAAAGAAAATGAGAGAATGTGAAAAAGAAAGAGGAGGAGAGGTTAAATAGCTCCCACACTTCAGGGCAGGATGGCAGGTTGGACAGGGCTTGACAAGTCCCAGAACAGTAGCCTCTCCTGATCCCCATTAGCAGCAGCCTGACAGTATTTCTCCTTTGAAGAACAGAAAGTCAACACTCCATTTGTGGAGATAAGGTGCAGGTGAAGGAGTGAGCATGGGACCCCAAAAAATGGTTTGGGCTACATGGCTTAGAAAAAAGAAAAGGTTAAATCATTTGAACTGCTGCGCTGCTTCATTGAAACAATGTGTACGTTACAGCGGCTCCTTCCACCTTCCATCTAAAACGCCTTATCAGAACCTTTAACTGTTTAACGCTTTACATTCGGGTTAGTTGCTGCTGACCTTTTTCTATAAACATCCCTTGGACGGACGTGCAGATGCAGTGACGTCACACACCTGAACAAAGCTTGGGAGCGAAGGCCATCAGAGTTCCCACTCTTCGTCTCAGTGACCTGCATGTCTCTTAAAAAGCCCACACTCTTCACCCCCCATTTTCGAAACCCCAGTGTCCCATCTTAGCCCTGCTCTTCAAACAGGCCTGCATTGATTAACTCAGGGGGCTTTCTCTGCCTTCCACCTATTAATTATATGGCCTTCATTAACACTGGGCTGATGAATGGCCTCTGCTGGAAAGGCGAGTTAAGAGGAGGTGTTAACACAGCACCTGCCTGCACTCATGTGGCCACTTATTAACCAACAATGACCTTCCACATCATAAACCCACTGGCTGGCTATTTGCTGTCTAATAAACGGAGCCCCTCTACCTCGCCCTCCTCCCTTCCCCACTAGGTCCCCTTTACTTGAGCCCCTCAGAGTTTATTGTTCTGGAGGAAAAAAAATTGATGCCTGTAAACTTTGGACACCTGGAATCAACTAAAATACAGATCCATGGGACCAAAAAGGAGTTAAGTAGCATAGGTGGTGAATGGATTGATGAAGAGCCTCTCCACAAGCCCTCTGAAGAGAAGATAGAAGCAGCTATAGGTAAGTGTCAAAGCTTTTCTCTCTTGACATTGTAGCTAATGGTAGCAGCTAGGCAGCACTCCAATGCTAATCTATTGTCAAAGCAGGTCAATACATATGTGGGTACACTGGGTAGATAGAAGCCCTTTTCACGCAGGGAACACGTCACTGAGACAGTTTTATTCAGACATGATAGGGCCGTTATAGAAAGTGCTTGCCCAATGTTTGGCACCTGGTGTGCAAGAAACAGCAAAGAAAAGTGTTTAAAAGTTAATATTATTATTTTCCATTAAAGCCTTAATTAATCACCATCTTGACTGTAGGTTAGACTCTTATTGTCACAGTAACTATGTTTTCCCATCAATTTCCTTATTTATAGAGACTGAGTGCAACACGTCATACTCTGAAAACCACACCCACCGGAGGCGAAAACACAACATGCAACCAAGGGCTGAAATGTTAACAAAAGCTGTAGCTAGCTTAAAACATTCGATTTCAGCATATCAGAGGATTATTTTAGCACCCTGTGTTAAAATACCAGAGAGAGGACCAACTCAATATTGTCTGTGTATCTCAGTGTTACGGTAGTAAGTTAAGGCAACTGCATAGCTTTCTGATTTAGCCACATTCCACTACACAAGTTTCATATGTAGTTAGCCTAAAACTCGCATTTTGATATTTGACTTAGGCTACTAGTGAGGAAATTCTTGCTGCACATGAATATTAATGAATATCCTACTGATGCCTCACGTCTGTATCTACTATTGTCTTGGTAAAAGCTCAGTTTTTCGGCTTGGTAGCTTACAAGAACCTAGTTCTGGGTTCTTTACCCTGTTGGCAGTGCATCCCACCACACAGCAGCTTTTAGGCCTGTTTCTGTTGTTTACAATCAGACCAAAGTGACAAGCAGGGAACCTTCACGCAATACAAAGTCAATGGAGAGCAATTAATTGCTTTCTCCTCCAGTGTTAGACTCTGTATTAGACATTGAATTCTGCTGCCTATTTTATAATGTCTGACAGTAAACATGGCCTGACAAGACAAGTTTAGAGTCTTCATAATATGCTGTGGTAAAAGTGTTATGAACATCTTATAGGTCTGACCTAGTAAGCTTGCCATTGTGATTTTCATGTAAAAGCAATTTAGACTCAGACTCAGACAAGAGGCATACAATTGCTGTCACATTTACATAACTAGGTGCTTGCTTGACACAATGAACAAGTTTGGTATTTAAGTTTGGTAAATATGACGGTGAGCTCAGGAATGAACAAAGAAAGTTAGGTTGAATAGTTTGACCAGTAAAGTAAAAAGAAAAAGAGACAAAATCACTGATAACTGGGATTGTGGCCGGGATATATTTCTGTCAGTGTCAGAGTGAGCAGTTTCAGCCATTTGCCCAGCAGTTAGAGTGCTCTATAGCGGCCGTGTGGATGGAGACCTCTCAACAGAGGGCTATAGTTTGGTAGATCTTAGACAGGCATAATGGTCTGGGGCCGAGCCACCGCTCTGTCCCTCCGTAGACCAGGGGTAGAAATGGGAGAGAGAGGCCTGGTAATGGGCCCTAATGTGAGGACGTATTTATTTCATCCACTGGCCCAAGTAATTGGCTGTCTTTCAGTGTGGCCGGGGTTAAAACGCCGAGTGATGGATGGCAGTTTTGACAGAGGTTAGCTGGCTTCCGCTTTCACTGCTATTCTTCTCTCTGAGAGATGGATCCTGTCACTGGCTTTGTTGGAGTGATCCACTTTGAAACCCTTCATCCCGGACCAAAACCTCAAGGCCAATTTTTGCAAAATTACTAACTGAACATTAAATAAAAAACAAATTAAGGAAAACAATAGTGCTATTAGCAAGGAACAGAACCCACATATTTACCCTGGAACATAATTCTCCCAGTTTGGGTTATAATGTCACATTGAAATTTCTTCATGCGGTACCAAAGTCACTTTGGGAGTATGGGATGAATGGGAATGTCAAACCTTTTAGCAACTAATCTTAATGAATGTAACGATGAGAGATGAATTTAGAGGAGAAAGCACAAACTGAACCAATTATGAAAGCCACTGCAATGCTGGCATGCGATTCTTTTCCTGTCTATTAGTATAAATGTATTGTACAATAAACTCAACTAATTCCCCAGTCTATGGATCTGAGGGAAGAAAATGGAGGTCTCTGTAGACGGTTCTGCTCAAGTTTCAGTTGTTTATAGCCATCGCTGTTGAGACCTCATCTGTTCATTTAAGTCAAAAGCAGAACAGTGTTGACTGCAAAACGGGCTCATTTTGGATTTGGTTGAGATACCATCCGACGAAATGTTTTTAATTGAACATTTCATCCGCTCTGAGCTTTGCCAAACCCCACAAAGAACTTAATGTGTGGATTCAATTCTAAAAAACTGAGCCAAAAGAGTTACATTTGAGATTGACGCAAGTTTCCTTTGGCTCGAGGACAAAACTGTACAAGTGATTCCGAGAGCCATAAAAAACAAATTCATGAGGTTCCTGAAAAGGAGGCATGGAATATGTACTACAGAGAAAAATATGAATGGGAGACTCATTTTAATGATGAGCAGGTATCCTCCCATCCCCCACCTCTACCTATTTAAGTTTTGGCTCAGTGTCTGACCTGGCAGGTGGATCTGACCATCACCGTGGAAGGGGAGCGGCTGGCACGTTAAATTACAACTTCACAGCTGCCAGGCCACCTAACCCTTCCAGCTAAATAAAAGCTGTTTAATGCATTCCATAAATCTAATCAAACAAGCCCCTCTCCCTCATTACTCCATCTGATTCAGTGGTGCTCCCTCATGCCACGCCACCATGCTGCTCCATGCCAGGACAGCTGAAAAATCAGGATTTGAAATCCAACAACAATGAAGAGGCCTTTTTTTAAAACCAGACGTGGACACAGTGCATGTTTTGCTTTTTTGCCCAGAGGAGACTTGAAGAATTATGCTCTCTGTTATCCTTCAGTTGATCCCTTGGTTATAGTCATACAGGTTATGCTGAAATTCTTAAGCAAGCTGGGAAAGGAGCTTTGAGCATGCAAAACATACTGCTTTATGGGAATGAATCAAGCATGTGACAGCTTTTAAATTCCTCAGAGTCTTCCAAACAAATGTTACTCCTGATGGTCGGAAAGGAAGTCTTTGCCGCATCCAAAAGTAAATCAAATGCATATTTATGTCTCTATTTTGTGTCTCAAACTCTTTTTCTTTTTTCCTCCTCCCCTTCCTTCTGTGAATCAGGGCCTGGATGAAGAACTTTCCCTGCTTCAGCGGACTAGGCTGTAGGGATATTAGTCGAGACAGGCAATAGTGTTGATTACTCATTGGCCATTAGATTGCTTTCACTGCAGTGGCTAAGCCTCCTGCATCATGAGATCGCTTGGCTGAGTGCAAGATTAGAGAGCGTGCTTTCCTCAAATCCCCCTTGCTCACCCCCCACCCACTGACCCGCCACCCCTTCACCCCTTCAAGCCACCCAAACCCTTTCCTTTCCCCACCTTGGAAAAAAAAACTGTTCATCTGGCTCCCCTCAGGTCAGCGAGGCAGTGCAGCGGCAAGACAGGTTGACTAGCTGTGCAGTCCTTATTACCTCATTTCCTGTGACCACAGTTTTACCCCCTTTTTCTTTTTCTAGTGCAGGAACATGTTTTATGATGGCAATACATAGTTAATGGTCCCTATGACTTAATTGTTTCTAGGGTCAATTTGGAATGACAAATTCAACTGAACCCAATTGTTCGTTTGGCAAGCGAGGAGCGAGCGGGTTCTGTTTATGATTTTGGTGAGTCCTGTCATATACGCCATCACACACATACAAAACACAGGGAAAACTCTCTATATGTGTAAAACACATGAATAAACATACTGCCACACATATTTGGACGTTTGACACTCATGTGGACAGAATGAAGGATGGTAAGAACTCAGTGTTAAATAAAAGTCCTGTGACCTGTTTCAACCTGAGTTTTATCCCTCAGTTTCTAATGTTGGCTTCTTTAGCTCTGATGGGATTTAGGAAAAACAACAAAAGGTTTCCTTCTTAAAACAGAACAAGAGCGGAGGAAAAAAATCACATATGGCACTTCACGTCCAAAAGTTCTCAGAGAGTCGCTTGGCAAAGAGAACCCAAAACTTACTATGTGGATTTATAGCTTTGAGCCTGCTCTTCAAAATAAGCTTGGATTTGAAAGGTGGCGAAGCAAAGGCAGAGGCATAGCAGTGCAGCTTAAAGCTCATTACCCTCTCTCCTCGGCACCTTGCTGAGTTGAAAAGGCTTGGCTGCTTCTTGTAGATACATCCACCGGCTCCTAATCAGGTCAACAGCAGAATTAACCAATCTTTTAGATTTGGTCACTGATGCTTGCAGGTTGTAAAAATACTTGCTTTTGAGTTTCATTGTGGTTTACTGTGATATAGTTCTCGTCTGTCATTTAGAATAAAGAGGGATACTTTGAGAGAGTTAAAAGGCAAGGCTGAACTTCAGGGAGGACACGGGTAAATGAGAGCTCTGCAGCAGTGGAAAGTAACTAAACACATTTACTCTAGTACGGTACATGAGCACAATTTTAACTTTAAACTTTAAATTTATTTGAAGCTATATACTTCTGCTCCTCTACATTTTGGAGGCAAGTATACTGTACCTTTCATCCACTAGATTTATTTGACAACTGGAGTCAGTTACTTTACAAGCTATGATTTTACGTCAAAACATGTGATCATCTTATATAATTATACATAAAATACACATGTAATGCAATTTTATAGATCAATTTGTGCAAATATTCATTAGAAATAGCTCCATTTACCGTTACATGATAATGAATGAGTAATAGCCAAATAATAGAATACATGATATAACACTATGAACGAAGCCATTCTGCATAATGAGAAGTTGTCAAAAGTAACTTTTGATGGCAATGCTTTGTTTAACTAAAACTGCTCTAATCCTTTTTTCTTATTATTAACAATTAAATGGATTACACGTAATGTGAAACAAGTCGCTTGCAGTTGTGGAAGAAGCACTCAGATGTTTTAGTTAAATTAAATTTCTACAAGTAAAAATTCTGCATTCAAAATGTTACTTAAGTAAAAGTACAAATGTTTTAGCATCAAACTATACTTAAGTAACAGAAGTAAAAGTACTCACTATACAGAATGGACCACCACTGTTTTATTGTGCAAACATTACTTAACTAACTAAAGTTGTCAAATAAATGTAGTGGAGTAAAACATACAATATTTCAAATAAAGTGCATTACAGTAAATGTACTTTATGTAGCTATATTCCACCACTAGTCAGTCAAGAATTGTCATCCAACTCTGCAGTTCCCCTCAGCTCTACAGAGCTTTTTAGCATCTTTCAGCCCATTGCTTTTGTTTAACTGAGCATAACTTTACGGTTTTGGTTTAGTCATCTCCTTTTAACAGCAAAAACAGCATAAACCTATATGTACCTATGCTACCTGCCCAGCACCAAATGGCAGACAGACAAAGTTGGCAACTAGCTCATGAACATTTAGCATTTAGAGCCAAGATATTTCCCTCAGGCGTTGTTTGTGACTGAAACAGAGCTAAAAGAGAATAAATAATGAACTTACATTGTTCAGGTGGGCAGAAACATGACACCAAATGAATGCTAATTTAGCTCCAATATTGGCTGGTTGGGTTAATAGGCAACTGGTTGCTAATATAACACACACAACCTTTTAATGTTATAATTAGTGGTGTCAATCAATAAAAAAAATGTAATCGAGTTCATCACAATAATAATAATAATAAATAATATTTTTTGGAGGGGGTAAAACAAAATGTGTGGTGTTGGAAAAAAGAAATGCATGACAAACTGGTTTGAGGAATCAGAGTTCTTTTTACTTTATTGTAACATCTCAGCTTAGTTCTGATGATTTCTGAGTTAGAATCTCTTTATTTGCAGAGTAAAGTCTCAGGGAGTGCTTGGTGCCATAATGAATGCAGACTTAATAAGCAGACAACGACATAAAGAACAGTTACAGTAACATCTGCTACAAAGAGGACGTAAACAGCTTGCCTGTGAATTGTTTGCAAAGTAGCTTCTCACCCAGATGAATGAGTTAGTTGTTGTCTTTGTTCACAGACTTCCCCTGGCTGCACTCTGCCAGTGTAGTCTGACGGACACGGCTCGGTCCTGTCTCACTGCTAGCATCTTGGCTAACATCGGCAAAGATGTGCTTTGCCCGTAGATGGTACTTCAGACTTGTTGTGCTTCGGTGGAAAGACAGTTCATCGCTGCAATATGTGCACACAACGTAGGTTTTATCTAAACATCCATTTGGAAGCTTTTTAAAAGGAAATGTGCCATTCAGCACACTGGATCCTCAGTCATCGTGTTATCTGCGTTCACCGCGGCTTTTAGTAATTCAGTCAGGTCCCAAGTTTGTGCTGGAATTATGGGAGGAAGTTGGGGTCAAACTTAGTAATACGATTCATTAGCGTTAAAATGTTTAATCGTGTTAATATTTCCAGAATAATCTCAAGCGGTAATGTTGACAGCCCTAATAGATATACATCCTGTTTGCATTCCTTTGTCCTGTGAGTATAAAAAGTAATGATATTTATCTACCTTCTACCACAAATCATCTTTTTTTTTATCTTGACATGTATATTAGCAAATATATGAATATGAGAGCTTTCTGCTGGTTTATAGTCAAGTTTCTGCATGTATATTACACCATTATTAGCTACAAGCTTCTTTGTGTGTGTGTGTGTGTGTGTGTGTGTGTGCATGAAGCTTGAGGAGCAGCATCAGGTAGTGTCTGTGAGAGTCAGTAGTATCTGGATGATTACAGTCTTCTTCGTCCGCAGGCCAAACGTTCCTCTATTGATCACTACGTCCCCCCTTCAACTGGTTAAAAAGCTTTCATGACAACTCTGCTATAAACCATCTAGGGTTAATAAAAGAGTCTAGCTGTACAGCAAAAGTGACTGCTAAACTGCTAATACTGCTACCAGCATTAGGTACTGCTACTGCTAAGTGGAGCGGAAAATGAATGCTGATTGGTTGAGCAGGGGATGATTTCCAGTAGCATTTTGTAAGCAATTAAATTCTGACTCATCTCAAGCAATAACAGGATACTGTCATCCTGTGTTGTATCCATTTTTAATTTTCTACAAGCTACATCTGGAGCTCTCTTTTTTGTATATACATAATATTTCCTAAAACCTGCATTAATTGGCCACTGGTAGGGAAGCATAACAAACACAGTACAGCCGTAGTATCACCTTATGGCAAAGGCATTAGCAAACGGTTGCCCATTAAAAAAAATGAAAAAAACACTGACAAATGTAAGTCCTACTTCCTACTTCCTACTCCACCTACTTCTGAGGGAGTTCTTTAGCTGTTCAATGTGCCACTATGTTCACCAACTAGTCACTGGGTGCTGTTTCAAGAGGCTAAAAGTTGGTAATAATTATTTATAAGTTTGTCACTGTGAGAGACACATTACGCATAGTCATTTTGTGATTATAGAGTAATAGAATATGTGTATGTATGCAGATTCTAAATGTGTGTACTACAGTATACAAAGGTATATGAACAGGGAGGATTAGGGACGAGCTCCCAGGTGTGGTATTATAATTAATAGACAATAATAGGTTAATAAATCTCTCCTATCCCCATCTTATCATCAGTTAACTAAAGATTAAAGATCACTGCTCGGCTCTGGAACACAAATACATCAGTAAGGACAATCCACAAGTAAAGAAATGGAATGAGATGAAAGAAATTAAAACAAAGCAAGTCGAATCTAAGAGCCCATGGACATAATATAGTGATCATTCTCACATAACATATTTACTCACCATCTGTTGGCTCACGGCGCTGTGGTTGAAAAAAAATATTGACGCTGTTTCCCATATCCTTGTACGCTATGATACCCCAACCAAGAACACAGCGGAAGAGCATGAAACTGCACATTTCTTAAACATCACACCAACGTGGTCCCTTGGTCTGGCGTTGGATGAAGGAATATGCATGATATTTGGTTGACAGGACGTTGAAACACAAGTCATCATTCCTTCACAGAACATGTCATGTCAAGCCTTTGAAGGAAACTTAATTTAAACACGCCATGCTGAAAAAGCCTGTATTATTTATGTGATGGATGCATTTTCCCATTTCATTAATGCAATACTGTTGTTGCATACCATACCTCATAACCCTGACAGTTTCAGTAACCTGTTGAAATACAGGTTCATCTCAGGGTCTGCACTCAACAGACATTTCATTAAACAGCACCTCAGGGCACAAACTCTGGACTGTTGCCCAAGCTCACAGAGTAGCATTGGGGATTGAAAGTGATTTGCTTCTCTATCCCCAAAGGCAGCCCCACAGCAGATGCAAGTCTGACACTTAAGTTTTCTTATGACATGTATAAAATTATAGCCCACAGTGATATGACCAATGGCCAACAATAACAGAAAAAATGGTACAGACTGTATTTCCAACAACAGCTTCATCTATCAGACATAACTATAATAAAATATAAATCTAAGACTAAAGTTTTAGTTAATGTATACTATTAATTATTATATTAATACTGTTGCTACTAATAATATGATATTGGTTTAAATAATTAAAGATGAGATAGAAGTATTTTTTATTTCATTTATTCATGGCGTCATAAATCACATTGGAATTGACAATAAATCATGAAACAAAACATTAAAAAAAAACATAAAATTAAACAATTAAAACACTAAATTAGATCAAAACAATACAATACAATTAGATTTTTACTTCATGGCTTAACCAAATGTTCATTAATAACCATAAATAAACTTTGACCTAAACTTTAAAAGTCCCTCAGGCTTTTGACAACTTTCAATTTAACAGAGGACTGTTCCAGAGTATGCAACCATTCAGCTTTTGCTGCTCTTCCCTGAGCTGCCCAGGCACTAGTCTCACACTTATGAATTTATTTATTCATTACATACATATGTTTGAGAAGATGCATTTAATAAATAAATGTAGAATGTGGTCATAGTTTAATGGTAGCAGTACTCTTCACACAGACCTGCCAGTCCTCGTTTCATAGGGAACCTCCTCTTTAGCTTTGACAGCCTGTGTGATTATGTCAAAGAAATACGTTCAGCCTGCTTCACAAAAACATTTACACTCAGCAAAGGTACATATTAGTGTCCCACACCTTGCAATATTCACACACGCTCACCACACACACACACACATAAACTTTACAGTAAACCTTAGCCTCGAGCCAGCCCTCCTCAGCCCGCATCCTGTCATCCTCTCCCCACCACAGGCAGGCTCAAACAGACTTGAAAACGTGCTGTTGGTGTCCCATGGAGCGTTCCACAGATTCTGCCTTTATGGGAATGTTTGATGTGCGGGTCGACAAGGAGCAATATGTTAACAGATACAGAAAACCCAACTGTTTCTCTTAGGCCAAGTTGTTAGTTTATTGCCATTGTGTACATTAGTGCGTGTGAGTCTATATGCACCTGCTCCTCTGTGTGTATGTATACATTGTGAGAAGAATTTTCTGTATGTCCACATAAAGAGGATGATATATTCACTCTGCATGTTAAGCAGCCATAGGGTATACTGTAGGCCTGGACGTTTCCTGTGCAGTAAATGTGGAACCCTGAGATGGACCTCATGGCGGGCCTCCCTCCTCCATCTTTAAAAAACTCTGTTTACAGCTGCACTTCAAAGGATGATATGCTGTGCTAAGTAACTAAGTAGGGTATGTTTTCAGTTATGGCCACAGTTTAGCTATTGAGTCCTGGTAATCAATTTCAATCAACACTGTAGTGAAAGATTTCCCTCTGCTTCCAATGATTCCCAACAAGGGGTACTTGTAGCCCAGAGGGTACTTCCGCAGATGCCAGGGGGAGTAGTTCAAATAATGTAGAAAAAACTGAAATTATGATTTTAATTTAAAATATATGATAATATCCACATATAGGAAAATAATCTTTAACAACAATTAGCATCTAAATTGGTGTGACTTTCTCATTAGATTTGGCAGAAAAGTAAAAATAGTTCAAATAAAATAAATTATTGTTTAAATTGTTAGCAAAGAGAGGATAAACAGTTGAAATAACCAGCCAAAAGTAACTGATAAGTAACAGATAAAATGTATGGACAGACAGGTGAAACAGTAAATAGATATATCATCAGAATAGTAAGCTAAATGTAGCATAAACTGTTGAAATAGTTAGCTAAAAGTAAATCATTGAATGAATGAATTAAAAGTAATGGATAAACAGTTGAAATTGTAAACAGTAAACAGTTGAATGAATTAACTAAATGAATTAACTAAAAGTGGATACATTTTTGAAAGACCCAGCTTCTGATGCCCCAAGCGGTAGTGGCAGAAAACTTGATCAAAGTGACCCGAACACTGACAATTTGATTGGATGAAAAAAATGTATAACAATAAAAATCCACTTTAAAATCAGAAAGGAGCACATGACAGGTGGGCAAGTGAGCTTCTCTAATAGGGATGTGGGGGTATATCAGACAAAAAAAGCTTTGGAATCTGCCCTAAACTATGAGTCAAGTAGCTTCAACCACAGCTTCAGCAGAGAAATTATGTTTTATTTTCCTCATCCACATGACGTTGATAGAAAACATGAGATGATGGTCAGCTGTGATCATATTTCATAAAAGCTCTTAAGAGCAACATCTGACTACTCTCCTCTCTTCCTCTTCTCCTCTCTCTGGGACACTGCATTGTGTTGTTTTGTTTTCTTTGGCAGGCCTGACAGTCAGAGCGGCTTTTCAGCAGCTGTCCTCACATCCCTGTGTGCATAAATATTAATTTGCCTCTCGGGATTTAGTTCCTTCCAGCACAGCCAGCACACAGCAGTGAGGCCAGTATAGTAAAAACCCTCAAGGTTTCGCAGATACCTCGTGACGTCCAATGCTTTCCAAAACGACCCTGTTGAGCATGAGCAAATGGCTGTGAGAGAGAATGAGTCTGAACATTCCCTACCTGGGACAGTGTTACATGATGTGCGGTACATCAGGTAATTTCTCCACCTGAGAGAAATGATGAGACTGCATGGACTGAGACTGGAAAACAGTATGACTCCCAGTGCTCCTGCTAGGTTCCTGGACGTTGTGTTACAAGACAGAAAAAAAACCAACCAGTTTTTGTTTCCAACTCTGAAAAGTTAAAGAACAGCACAATAATACATCCACTATTGCTCCCACAATACGTACAAACACAAATACTGGAATATGAGAAAGTGTTGCTGAAGTGAAAATTGTGTTCACATGGAAATTATTTGTAATGGCTAAGTTATTTAGCATGTGTTAGGGTACATTCACAAACGATGTTTGCGCATGTGCTCACAACAGTGGAACCCTACAGATGCCACGATAATTATGTCATTATTTTGTTTCCAACATGAGACATTTAAAACCAGAAGCCAATGAGTATTACATACAGGTTTTTACGCTCTTTGTCCCCAGCATGAGCAGCAGAGCGATCACACCATAGAGAGCCACTCTCTTGCACTTCATTATAAAACATCTGGGAAGTGTTTCTGCAGCATCAGCATCTTGTTTTGCTTTGGGATGCTGGAATGGTGGGAGAGCTGGGGTCTTGTTTATAACAGTTTTATTTGGTAAAGCCCAATGGATGAAATGTTTGGGTTAGACGCTGCCAGATCTCGTCAATACTCTCAACAAGGACATAAAAGTAACACCAGTAAGCCGTAGGGAGCATGATCGAACTCTACAAAGGCTTGCATTTCATAAGCATACTGGATTGTAAAAGTAATAGATACACACGCTGATTAGAGGAGAGATGATGAGCATTTCTGATGCTGTAACACAAATAAATCCTGACTACAAGAAGCTCTCCAGAATCTCTACAACATCTAACTATAAAAGAAGTAATCTGTCTGTCTGTCAGTATGTATCTATGTATGTCGTTTGACTTTCTCTCTCATCCTTCTTCACACTTGGCAGTGTATCGAGGACCCAAAGGAGTGCAGTGTCGAATTTGGTACAATTTGGCCAGATGGTGGTGCTATAACAACAAACTTTACGGTTGGGCCAGTAGCTTTTGAACCTTAAGTCTCGGTAACAAAATTATGGTTTTCCAGGATTCTGTTGGTCTAGGCAAATCTATCCATATAAGCCATTTCCATTTTGATTGATTTTCTGTCATTTTGAATTTGGTTCAAATCAGTTTTTTTGCTACTCCTACAGATTTTGAGCAATTATCACCCAATTTTCTCTGGGCCAAGCCGGAAAAAATTACTTTTTCGGATTGTTGATCCATACAGTTTTGCTATAGCTGGCCCTTAATGCCTTTGCTGAAATGCTGTGGGCAGGGCTTATATTACAAAGAATTGCACATTTCCTGAACGCTTTGTGCTATTGTAACCACATTTGATTGCATTTGGCCAATAGGTGGCGCTGTATAGCAGCATCATGTAACTATAAAGGAATGAATCTCCGTCTGTCTGTTCGTCTTTATGTATAATACAAGTCAAAAGTTTGACACACTTTCCCATTCACTTAATTGAGAAAGTTTGTCCAAACTTTTGACTGGTACTGTACGTGTGTATGACTATGTATAATGGGGGCTGCACTAGTGAGCTAAAAGCCATAAAATGATTTATTGCCTGAACATGTGGCACATATTCATCTGCCTTTATAAATACAGAGCAGAGAGCAGGGGTGAATGAGTGGGCATGGATGCCACACAAATGAATTCTGGGATTAAATGTCAGCAGTGGAGCCACTCATCTGGTTCCCATATCTCTTGGAGAGCCAGTAAAGAAACAAGAGCAAGTTTGTCAGGAAGCACAATGACTTTGAACTGTCACTGACAATTACTGCTCTGGGCTTTAGATAATGTTCTTTGCCACTACAAATGCTATTTTCCCCTATTACCACTTTGCATTGTTTCCACACCATATCAGCCAAATAGTGAAACCAACAAACAACAAAGCTGGCATTCTGTCAGTATTTCTTGTTTTTTTGGAACTTTTTATCTCATTTTACAGAACAAAACATTCCCTGACATAGGACCTAATAACCCAAAAATAAATAAAGAAAGAAGAAGAAGTAGAAAGTGCCCCAAAATGCAGCACATTCTTCATCAAAGATTTGTGAACATAAAATTAACTTTACTGTCATATCATTTTATACATACATTCACATGGTTATATCTCCTAAAAACAGAACTATTGTTGTGCTTTTGCCACTCTGATCCTGTTAACACAAACCCATGCCAAGACCCAGATATACTGCCCAAATTACATATTGTTCCATGGAAAGATATGAAATTTGAAATGGCTTGCAGAGCCAGAATTGTCCAGCCCAGCTGGGTCAGGTCACATTCTTCTTCAGGTTTTTTCTCACTATTTGCAATCTTCATTCTTGTTTTTATTTTTTATTTTTACTCTATCAGCCTTACTAAGGTCATGCACGAGGATTGAAATGGAAGCTGTGATTAAGTGTTTGGAACATACAGAGCAGTTTGAGAAGCTTCTATGAATGTTATTGTACTTTGTTGTCACCATGAAACTGGATCAATCCATTGTTACCACTGTGAATCCAACCTGACACAGCCTCAGCTCTCCACCATAAACATTTTAAAGCCACCTTTCAAGAGTAGATGGGGCTTAGCTTTTCATACCTTAACATTATAATCCTTAGGATTTCAGTCCTGTTAGATTTGGCAACACCTGAAGTTACTGATAGTAATAGAAAGTGCATTGAAACGATTCAGGCCCCAGAGTTTTGTTTGAAATGACTTATGTATCCACCACTGGGGGCAGCAAACATATCTCTAGCGGCTACTCTATGAGCAATGCAGCAGAAGAAGAGTAACTCTGAAACAAAAAAAGACCAAAGAAGGTAGTAACCAATGATGCAAATGTGCTGTCACTACCCAATCCGTACTGGAAACCCAATTTGTTATGTACATGTATGAAAATGTGGTTACTTCCGGTCACTGCTTTTTTCCGCTTAAATTCAGAAATTAAAAGCTATAAGTCAAAAAGGTCAAGAAAATATAAAAGTTAATTTTTACATGTAAAACGTGTATTTATTTAATAAGAAACTCAATCTTGTATTTCATAACTAGTAAAACGATAAGATAACATTATTGATTTGATAAGACGACTAATACATACAGTATATTTATGTATAAAGAAATTGTTTTAGTAAATGTCACACAAAACATATTTTATCAATATGTATGTCTAAACAGATGTTCCATTTACCAACATAAAGTGTAAAATGAACTGAAGCTTTTAATTTACAGGGAAAAAAGCAGTAACAGGAAAAAGACAAATCTTCGCAAAAACAAATCGTGTTCCCGGTATAGATCGTAGTTAGACACGTTAATACTGAACTCGAGACCAAATGTTGGCGGGAGACTTTTGACGGAGGGACGAGGGTCTTCGGGCTAGCACTACTTCCGGCAAGCTAATAAGTTGACTGACACACTATTGGCTGTGTGAGCCATTATCACAATGTTATCTTATAAACCACACAGGCTGTCAGTTTGCGGATGTTGTTTAATTAATTTTTATAAAGAAAAATGTTTCAATGTACATAATAAGACATTTATTATCAAAATGACTGTACAAACATACTACGATGCACAATATGTAATACAAGAATTTGAAAGTAACTTTTTTGAAGGGATCCTTGGTGGGGGTTTCAAAATAAGATTGGATTAATTTATGTTTACATTAACATCATATATGCTAATAATATATGCAGCTGAGCTATCAAGCTCCTCTTATGTGGAACCAGCTTCCAGTTTGTTTACGGGAGGCAGACACCCTCCTCACATTCAAGAGCAGGCTTAAGACTTTCCTCTTTGATAAAGCCTATAGTAGGGCT
>JAVQJD010097988.1:0-28312 GCA_036023655.1 Nannoperca australis | reverse complement strand
GGCCCCCCCCCCCCCCCCCTCTTCTCCTTTTTGAAACAACATGCCACACTGCTCTCTCAGTCCTGCTACATGAGCTTGAAGAAGCCGGCCAAAAACAAATTGCTTTTAGTGGAGGCTGACAAGTAGTTGTGTAGAGAAAATAAAAGGTTGTTTGGAGCAGATTAATTCTCCTTCACAGGAGAGCCCGGCTGCACGGCTGCCGCGTTCATTCTTCCCTCAGTGACGGGGAGAAGATAGCTTCTGTGGGATATTCTAAGACGGGAGGAGCTCATTGTTGTAGACTTAGCCAGGCTGGAGGATACTTTGTGAAAGAGATAAAAACTAAATAAACTAGCTATATCCATATCTAATATACAGTAATGGCATGTTGCTATGGTTAATTCAGACCGACTCAAGTTGGCTTTATCCTCATCCCACAAAAGACAGCCGTGTTAGAGAAAGTGTAGATTCAAAATCATCTCGAACTTGCTCCTCCAGTGAACACCACCCAACTAATAACCACGCATGATGTCCTCATCCCATCTCATATCAGCTCCCTGTTCTGCAAACCCTGTTGAGCAAATATAATTTCAGAGACATTCTGTTCTCATTATTTTCACAGCCATATTACAAAAAGAAGAGAAACAGCTGTGGAAATATATTTCTAGTGGATAATAATACATCACACCTCTGGTCTTGAGTGGTTTTGTTCTTGCCTGTGGTTTATGGGAGAGGAGTCCTGACTTCTAACCTGTGAAGGGTGCTTGCTGGCCTGACCTGGATCCTTCAGCATGAATTAAGTGAACAATAGAAGAGCTGGCTGAATGATGGCTCCACGCGCCTTTGTGCCTCTGTTGCAAAACCACTCCTAAAAAGGGCGGCCTAGATGACACACTCTCTAGAAATCGATCACATTTACTCAGCCCCCGGGCCTTCCAAAAGCTGGATTTAGAGCAAAAAAAGAAAAAAGAGGTAAAATGGCAAAAAAGAGAATGGAATGAAATCCCCTTTGCATTTAAAAACAGAATGGTACAAAAGTGAATAAGGGTGGGTGAAGAGAAATGCCTCGGTTCAGGTCTACTTTGCAGACTCCGACACGCACTCATGCGTCAAATTTCATCAGCAGTAGCCCTATTGATTTTTAACCCTGGAAATATAAGACCAGGGAAGTCGGGCACAGAGATATCCATGGATGTTTGGGTTGGTTATCTGTACCTCTCCCTCGTCTCTGCCTCCTTCCTCAGAGCGTGAGCAAGCCAATGCGCTCTCAATTGTCTGACAATACTCCGCTAACACAGAGGCTGAGCTTTATAGACATGATACTAGATCGAAAAGACAGACCCTGAATCCAGCAATAGGAAAATGCAATATGTCTATTGTATCCACTGATTCCAGTACAATCAAACACAAAGCCAACAAAATCTACACTGACTGGACTGCTGAAACTGAAGGTTTAACTTACATTCAAAAGCTTTTCATGTCAAACTTGATCAATACTCTGGAAACCCAAATAAACAAATAAAAGAGTGGAGAAGCCTCATACACCTGTCAGGAGCCACCTCTAAGTGGAGCCTAAATGGAGGTCCAAGCCTTTGGCTTTACTGTGCACAAACTCACTGCATTACCAGGCTGACAGTGTGCCCGGCACTCAAAAGCTTCAAGACCCAGTCTCTGTGACAGGCCCAGCTCCTGCTAATGGGTCACAAAGCCATTAAAGTGCAGGGGCTCAAGGGTGGCAGATCAGTTGCTTTGCAAGTTGGATTGTTTCACCGTTTGGTTTCTTACTGTCTCTGAGCCTCAGTGGTGTGTAAGCTGAGAGCTGGAGGCGGCGAGCACTGTTCGCCATTCCACCAAAGAGGACAGAGGAGCAGGACAGTGCTCTTTAGTCTCCGAACACAAAGCGTGAGTCACTGCTCTGAAAGGGACTGGGACACACAGAAGCCAGTTAGAGTCCCTTTCTGTTTTGCCTGCAGCTTTTTAGAAGCCATGGATTAAAGAAAGGAGTGTGGCTGCTGTAAGACTGGTCTGCTCAATGGGAGACACCCCCTCATTTCTAATGCTTACTCTATAAAGAAATTAAAATCCAAGTGACCTTAAGGTAGAGGCGTCTGGGTTTATATGGGGTCAAGGTTAAGCAAGGGTGTCCAGTTATACTGCTCAACTTCCAGACACAACCCCAGTCCATCTGCCTCAGGTCAGACCTTGCTTTCCATCACAAACACGCAGTAGATGACACGTTAAGGGGCGTCTGAGCAATCACCCCCTCCAAAGAAAGGGAAGTGATTTCATAATGGTGACCTATCAGACCTCCACGCGTCAATGTTATCTGTATGACAAAGCAACTTTCCTATTCTATGCATTTTCATGAGTCGACCTGGAGAGGTGGATGAAAGAGAAGGGTAGCGGTTGGTGACCTCGGGGTCAGGGGGTAGAGGGCTCCAGCTGGTCACACTACCTCCTCATTGACTGATTCCACATCCACCCTATTGTGTTCGGCGCGTGTCCATTGTTATACAGCGGCATTAAAATGCATAGATTCCTGTCAGCCATTTCACTGCTAGTTGACCTTATTAGTTAAGGTGGATACATAAAACATGAAGTTTAGGATCATTAGATATATGTGATTCACTTAAAGGGATGATAGTCGACGCTGAATATAGCTGTGATATCTAAAGGGATGCTAAGTATTCATGGCGCAATCAATAAAACATACAGTCTATCATTATGTTGGGTGATAACAAACAAATCCTTGGTGTAGGTGAGAAGATATATTCAAACAATAAACCGAGGTATAAAAGACTGGAAATTCCTTGTGCTCTATGGAATCACCAGGCAGCCTATTGTAGGTACTTGCCACCCTGCCCCCACTCTCCTCTCCATTTTTCCTTCTCTGCACGCTTCTTGCAGAGCACACAGACATACCGCAGGGAGCAGGAGGAAGAGAGGAGAAAAAAGGGGAGCGAGGAGGAGAGAAGAGGTGCTGATACTCAGTAATTGAGGGGCAACCCTGTCAGAGAGGACCTGCAGGAGACCAGGGATAAAGTGTATTCCATTTTCTCTCTGCTATCCTGGGACTGACAGCCCGCAGAGTCCCAAGTCTGACAGACCTAACTGAGGGCTGTCACCCTCTGCCCACCTCTCTCGTAGCATATAACACCAATTTCTAGCTTGTGTTCTCACTCACTTGCACACACATACTGTGCACACACACTGTATTAAACTACAATTGGCTTTATCCGCAGATCAAAATTTACACTACACTGACAAATACACATTGAACCTTCGGGATTCATAATCAAAGATACACCTGTCAAGATGAAAGGCATGTTCACGATGCCCCTTGTATTATACTGACTTCAATCTCATCTTCTGCTGAACAAGCCTCAATATATCTATTTTAAAAATCTATTATCTGAACAAGGCATTTTACTATACCAGGGCACCAGAAGATTTTGTAGAAACAGACTAAAATGAGAGCACTGCCTATTTTTGAGGCACTCTAATGCATCTCTAGTAAAAACAAAGTACCAGCGCTCATCACCAGAAGCGTATCGCCCAAAAATGGAGCTGATGCAGGTACGGATAAAGGGAGTATATTTAGACCCCCATTCCCTGCCCTTTGTGTCTTCCTGATTTGTTCTAATGTAGGAGCCTAATCCCGCAAAAGCAGATTATGCATGTATTAAATTCCTTAAAATTGCAATATTTTTAATACCACAATTGCAGTGGAAATGCAAGAGCGAAGCAGCTTACAAAACATAAACCTCCCAAACTGTGTCTCTGACGCAATAAAGGGGCTGAGACATACGAGCCAAATGAAGCATGTCTATGATGTCTCCCAAAAAATATTGTTACACTGATGATGTTTCTTTGTAAGAAAATAAGAAGAAAATGCTTCCCCACCCATGAGGCAGAAAACAAGTTAGTGATTGCAAAGACTGCTGACATGGGCTATAAGCCTGTGTGCAGTTGATTGTGCACTGTGACCCAAATAGTTGCACTAAAAAACAAAAAGGTTTTCCGACTTTACTTATGTTACTTTACTAAATCAATATAATATCACTTTGCCACTTTAGATGTTTTATGAGACTCTCCGTCTCATAAACCCCCTCAAGTGGATTAGCTCCAAATGAGAACATGGAAGTGGGCAGAAAGAACAATTCAGCTGACTTTCTGCCTTATGGGCTTCCTGCACATAGTCTAAATCACTTTTTGCATTAATGGCTTTTCAGGAAGAAAGAAATCTGACTCACAATGACCTACTAAATCAGCCATGAAAAAGACAGAAAATCTCAAAGAATTTAAACGCAGATGATTGCAGATGATTTTAGTTGTGAGACATCCAGAGAAAAGTTGTGGATAGAGCCAGCAGAAATGAATACACACTCAAAATGAAGGCCTCCAAATAATACACTACATTCAGTGTCCGCCTCTGTACACCTGACCCAGTGAGTGTCCTCTCAATGTTAATACGGCCACCCCCCACAAGCTGTAGCCCGGCCGCCATAATGACACAACGACCCATCTGCCCTTCAAACCAACCCGGCAGCATGAGGCTGACCTGTGTGTGTGTATGTGTGTGTGTGTGGGTGTGTGTGTGTGTGTGTGTGCGTGTCCCATCTGCCCTTTCAGCCAGGCAAGCAGCATGAAGCTGACCTCTGACCCTTAGGATTATGGTTCCACCATGTGCCAGTGAGCAGGGTGATGAGATTGACCTATGTGGGCTGATGCTGTGTGTGTGTATGTGTGTGTGTGACTGATATCTGACTGCACAAGATCCACCTACCAACACACACACACACACACACACACACACACACACACAAACAAAGATGCACACACATGCAAATGAAACACTGCCTGAACTGCTCACTTTTGGATTCTAATGAGTATGTTGTTACGTTTGTTGGTATGAAGAATGAAAAGCTTTCAATCATTCAGTTTCTATGCATGTTCAACAGTGTGTGTGTGCGTGTTTGTGTGTGTGTGTGTGAGTGGAGTGAGTGATCTAATGCGGGTCTGAGGACAGGCAGCAATCCTGAGCTCTGACACAACCAATCATTGCAAAGCCAGTGTGATCGCCTTGGCAACCCCTGTCACCACATAGTTTATCCGGAGCGCACTCCAATCAGGAAGCACCACAGCCTTTCCAAGCTCCTCCCTCAGGGGCTGGGGAGGTGGCGCCAGCCGTTGGTGCAGAGCCTGCTGCATGAGCGGATGCTCTAATCTCGATCCAGTGAGGAGAGGATCACTAATCCCAGATTATGGCTCTCTGGGATTAAGACATGCTGATGCACAGGTTTGCACTCACCTCCAATCCCCAAACCTCTCAATCTGGCTCTCTGCTCTGAACCTCAAACCTCAGACAGAGAAGTCTATTAAAGCCGAAACTGTGGCAACAGTGTCGGTGTCTGAAATGAGATGTCTTGTTGAAGGTGATGGCATGTTGGTCTGAGCAATTCAGAGCACACCTGCTGTCTGGCTTTAGAGGTTTCATAGCTGCTTGATGTTATAATAGAAGTGCACAGAATGACTTGTGGAGTGTGGATGCTCTGAATTGTTCGCACACTAAAGGCAATGGTTTAGCAAAAATCAAAGTTTTTCCTCATGTCGCTGTTATTTGACTGAGCACAAGTGACGGGGACATAAGGGAGGGATGTAAACAAAGCAAAGCAGACACTCCACCTCTACGGGATAGCAAATCACCATGCTGATACCTACTACATGTCATACAGAATAAAAGCTGGGACAGCAAAGGAAACAGCTCATGCGAGAGACAAACATGAAACTTCATGAAACCACTCTTTAGAATTTCAATCTCTACTGACAGCATTTCTCTAAAGTGTTTTTCAATACCAAAAATGCTTTTGAGTGAATCAAACAAATCAGAAATATGAAACTTTGCACCGGCAGTTCATACATCTGTATGTGGGACAATTCGCTCAGCCATCAGAGTTTGACTTATAAGTGACAGTCTTCGTGATTTAAGCCTGAGTTTATCATGAGGCCAAATTATTTCTGCACACAGAAATATCAGGAGAGTGAGGTGAGACACAAAGAGGGGAGGGAAAAAGAAAAATGGTGTCAGGGGGAAGAAATAGCTGTTCAAATATTGCTCATTATAATAATTCATACATCACACGGTGACGTGTAAATTAGAACCTCCGAGTCAACACGGCGCACAAATAATTAAGTTGAAATATTAATGATGAAATGTCCTCACAAGTGTGTGGCTCATGATCAATTTGAGGTTAATGAGTCGTTTATCTCCGTCCAATCCCTGCTCTTCCTCCTGCCAGTGCCAGTGCTGCCGGCGCAATACACATAGTGGGCCCCCTCCATACAGCATAGATAAATGTGCAAATGATCCCCTAAACAAAACCAATTTATCCTGCACAGTGTGTTTTGTCATGGTTGAGGAAAAGTGAGACTGTGAATGTAGAAAGAAAGCCAAAGTCAAGTGCTAGTGCAGGTACAGAGTGCTGCAAGTGAGCCAAAATACTGTCAAAATAAGGCAGTGATGGGCAACCATGTGCCACAGAGGGATGGCTGTGTGCAGGTTGTCATTCCAAGCAAAAATTACAAGAGGGGATTTCATTGAATAGTTCCTCTGCTCTGTTTGAAGTTGTGTTATCATTGAAATTGCCTGGTGTAGACTGAGAACCTGCAGACACGGAGCCATTCACAGTGCATGGTTCCCCAATTTCTTCTTTTCTTTTCTGATTTTCTGGAGGTTTCAGGCCCACTGGCTCTGTCCGAAAGCACGAGCTGGTGCGACTGAAGACAACAATCAAATATTAACTGTTTTATTTTTATTCTCAGAGGTGGATCATCCAACTATATGCTGACTCAGTACTGTGCTTGCCCGGGGGCTGTATGAAAGTGTTTGTGTGTGTGACATGATGCCTGTTTACACTGGACAGAAGTTGCGTCTCTTCGTCTTCCTCTGTTTTACTCGTTAGAGACCTTCCTTCTATCCTGAAGCTGATTAGTCCTGACCTGAGCAACCTAGTGCTGCTATATCCAATCAGCCTAATCACTCAAACTCTTGCCTTTCCCCACCTTCTTTACGCTAATGGGCTTTCCCTGCTCTGGTGACTTAGCACTTAAGAGCTGGGGGGGCACTACTTCAGGAAAACCCTGTTAAAACTTCTTAACAGAGAAGATGCTGTCCTTCAGTTTGCAGGCAGCTTGGGTATTTATTAAGAAATAACCAGTGCCACCCTTATTTACTCATATGAGTGGTGGATAACCCAGTTGCTAGCGTGTCTTTGTATGAATTTGCATCACCTCCCAAAGGGCAAGCAAATTAATGAATATTCACACTTAATCTATAGCCCACGGCAGACATGCATTATTCATGAGTTGTTGCTGTTTTTGTGGTGGCACGCACACGTCTCAGTTTTGTCATCGCAAATCATAATTTCATTTTCTTCTCACTTCATTTTCTGCCATGCGCAAGTGAAGGCTGCACTCGTTAAAAGGCATGCAGCAAATCACCGCATGCAATGAGTCTGATTAACGTCTTTAGCACCCCACAGTTTTTAATCTAACGACTAATACAGAGCCCCGTCCTCAACAGAGAGATTCATGCATCTTGCTGCTTACAACAACATTCCTAATCTCAAATTCTGCCTCTTGGTTCTCGCCGGGTTTTCTTGTGAGCGAGGTCTCTGGCTGTCACTAAGCTGCAGAAGGCTCAGAGCAGCAGCGGCAAAGACATCAGTGAGACAGGTGCCATCTTGAATCATGGCAGTCTGTCGACACGCAAACTAGACTTGGACTCCTGATATGGTATGTCTGTATGCGCAAAATCCCTTTTGTTTACGAAGACAAAACCCACCATACTGCATTTACACAAACACATACGTCCCCAAAAACATAAACACAAGGGGTCTGAGATCTGATCAGCCATTAGACTAGAGAATAACTCAACAGCAAAAATCAGAATAGGGAAACAGCATTCACACTCCATTGTCCAAACCAGCGAAAAGGTCCCCTAAAAGGTTTCTCTATGAAGGAAAGAGAGAGTGGGGTGACAGTTTAAAAGCCTTCCTTGACACTCAGCGAAATGGGCTTACCTTCTTCCACACAATTGCACCAGCAAGTCAAATTGCATTAGTGATGCACAATGTTTTCACGGGGGGAAAAAATCACAATAGAGCTGAAATGTGGTGCATTGTATTGAGTCAATGTTTGGAGGGCGTTCCTCTTTTATAGGGAAATACTGCAGGACTTTGACATAATCTTTCACAACAAAATAAAATCGACACTACAGCTGCGGGCGAAAAAACCTTGACTGAAAAAGCTTGCAATAAGAAAAATATGTTTAATCAACCAATTAAATATAATCATGCAAAAAAGGCAGTTTGATCAGTTTAGAGCACTTTCTTCCTTTAGTGGTGAAATCAAAATATTCTTTCAACAATCACTCAAATATAATCTTCTTTGTTAAACATACACCAACGCCAGACTTCAAGAGTTACCTCTTTTTTCTTGAAATAATTTTCTGACTGTCAAATAGTTTTAAAAAGAAGCCTTTTCAAAAATAGCACGCTCCGTAACATCCAGGCAAAGGAGAAATAATTGCACTACTTTTTGGTCAAACATGAATATTCAAGAACCCTGAATTTGCTGTGAGAAAATAATTAGGAGTTTATTAGCATTTGTTTATTTGTCCATGCATAAAACCTCTTAATGAGAATGTATTCACAAGCTCTTGACTCTGGGGAGGTGAATTCTCAGCAATGAGAATGCCTTCCATCTTTGAAAAAAAAAAAAAAAAAGTATTATCCCATGAACAGCTAAATTAACCGCACACGTCTAACATAGCATGACATGTCCTCAGCCAACCTCAACTACCGGGTATTGCTCTCCATGCCATGAAACGTAAAGAAGAGGAAAATACCAACTCACAGTAATTATAACACATACAGTGACTTGACATTTAGGGCACAGTGAAGAGAGGGGAGATAGTTGGCCTTATCAGAAGCTATAATGAAAGGTCAATGGCCTCCTCAGTGTTTACCTCCAATCATGTGGTCTGAAGAAGCTTCTTCAGTCTCTATTGAAAGAGCAGCGGTCTGGTCGGGAGATAACACAGCGTTGTTGGCCGCAGGTGAAACAAACACTAACGCAGTTTCATTTTTTCTAAATTGAGTTTTGAGACTGTAGTTGCTACAAAGGACTTGATTTGGTTTGATCTGAGTGTTCATTATGGAGCATAATAAAGATCACAAACTGTACTGTTAATTATGTAAATATGCTAAACGTTTCGATCAGCACTCAGCAATGCAAACACAGCAAATACATATATGCTGTACCGCTGTTACACCTGTTTTTACCTACATCTTGAGCTGTTGTCTCTCTCTCTTACACACACTCTCTCTCTCTCTCTGTCAGTTGAAGGAAAAAGCTGCATTGATAAATAGGTCAGAGAGCTTTTCCACCCCCCAATGGTTTCAGGCCCAGCTTGGCAAATTGAACATAATTAAGGCCCAAGGCAAAGGTTGCACTTTCCTTGAAATAGCGGGAGGAGTGGTGCAGGAGGTATCTTGCTACAGGAAGAGACACGCTGCCATGCATGTTCAGTACAGCATGCCTGGGCATAGAGGATCCACAGAGCCGCAGCCGTGAGAGGAGGAGGAGGAGGAGGAGGAGGAGGGGGGTTAGAGAGACAGAGAGGATGGCAGCCATTACAGAGCCTGGAAAACTCTCTGTACACGTCTCTCTATCACACACACTCGTTTTCTCTGACTCTGGGTGGCACACTGTTATTTTCTCACACAATAATAGCTGCTCTTCCTTTCTATGACATATTTGCAGACACATTAAAGGAATTGTTGTCGAGAGTGAGATGAGAAGATCGATACCACTCTTGTCTGTCTGTCAAATATGACGCCACGGCCAGAAGACAGTTAGCTTAGCTTAGTGTAAAGACTGGAAACAGGGGAAAACATACACCAATCTGTGTTATGTCCAAAGTTAAAAAACAACAACAACAACAACAAAAAAGAAAGCCTACCAGCACCTCTGAAGCACACAAATGAACACTTTATGTCTTGTTTGCTCAATCTGTACAAAAGAAATTAATGTGTTCATGGGTTGATTATTTTATGAAAAATGCTTTTTTGACAGCAGGGGATTTTTTTGTGTTAAAATATCGTGATTGGCTATGGGGGCAAGGCTGACTAGCAGCGCCGTGTCCAGCTCTCTTAATACATCCGTGACTGGATTATTTCTTGGCCGGGCTCACTTACTTCCTGGAGTCTCTGCTGGTTTCCTAGCAACCCCACGGTAATGACAAGACTCCAGGAAGCCATTCACCACAATGTGCCGTTTTTACATTTTCGTTTTGGTACAGATTAAATATACAAGACATAACGTGTTAATTAGTGAGCTTTAAAAGTGGATTTTTTTTTAACTTTGGACAGAGCCAAACTAGCTGTTTCCCTGTTTCCAGTCTTTGTGCTAAGCTAACAGGCTGTAGCTTCATATTTACTGTACAGACATGAGAACAATATTGACTCTCATCTAACAGTCAGCGAGAAAGCAAATGTGTATTTCCCAAAATGAACTATTCCTTAAATTCACCATTGTTAACAAATGAAATGCTTCATGTCTAATCATCATATTTTGAAAGATGTTTTCATCACTACCTCATTCTACCTCAGCTTTGTGTGTCATTATAGCGTTTCTACTCTTCTCATTGGCATCCCCACTAGGCCGGAGGTGCCGTTAGTGAGCCGGGATGGCAAGAACCATTAGTGTCCCAGCAACCTCTGCTCTGAGGGCTTCACCTCGGCGGGGAGGACACGGCAGAGCAGCAGCACGCGGTGGGAACGGACAGGTTAAGGACGAGGAGAGGAGGTAAAGGCCTGGGTGGAAGTAAGCTAAGGAGAAGTATTCAGCTCCACTGTCAGGCTGTACTGGTGAGAGCAGATTACAGCGGGTTGGCTTGCAGTGCATTAAGGGTCAGCCTCGTTTCACAACACAGCACCATCTCTATTAATGAGAACTGATGGAGAGTGAGGACTCCCGGCAGGAGCTCCACATGGCATTATCTTTAGCTACCACCACCACTTCCTCCTCGCATTAACTTTGTCATTAGCTTTGCCATTAGCTTCCACATTAGCAGAGGCTTCCTTGATAATTGCTGCTTGGATGCTTTCTGTGTGACACTACATGATGGCATAAAAAGAGTTGCACACAAGAAATCAAGTTACTTTTTACACTAAAGATTAGATGAATTGCTGGATGGAAGGAATTAAACGGTAAAAAAAAAGAAGAAAATAAATGTGTTTGTGAAGCACAGCAGTGACACACAAAGCAAATCTTGCAAAATTGTGACAAGACATAATTGTAGTAAAAGATCATAAGTCAGGGCTAAAAGCAGCTGCAGTGTGCATTAGCAGAATGTATACATTGAATACTGGATATAAAACAGTAGAGCTTTTTTTCTACAAACGAAGTAAATGGTGCTCTTTAATAGCAGTGTAGGGAGCCGTGACAAGTCTGAAATAAAACTGTTTGCAATCATTGTCCAAAAATAACTACATACAAAAATACAACACCTTGTACTTTTGGGCAGCGTATTTTGACTTAATTTAATTTCATTATTATTGATTTATGTATGTAGCCTTTCCCTAAAAAGAGCATTGTGAATTATATCAGTAACTGAAAGGGCAAACTAACATCATCCCACATGCTCAATGCAAAATGTCATAGTGAGGATGATTTGCAATTATCTAAACTTGGCACTTATATTTTATACAAAAGAAAATGTATTCTAACATTTATGGAATAAGTAAAAGTTTGTTCATGTTTGAATTCGACATTTATTGTTGCTGTTGCCATATAATTATTATTTTATACAGCAGGAGAACTTGCATTTTTCTTTTCTTTTACAACAATCCACATATTCTGTAGAAATTTTGGACGTGACTTTCACCCCACATTGCTTCTTGAAATGTACCTGCTTATTTTTGAAATGGATGTGCAGCAGCATCACACCAGGCACTGTGCACATCACAGACACCCAGTGTGACCGGACGCCATATGGTGAAAGATTTACCATGGTGACACGGCCAGGAGGCTCTTTACTCAAACCTTCACCAGGATGTCAAGGAATGTCAGATAGAGAGAGGGGAGAAGACGACGAGAGGAGGAGAGGGAAGTGAGAGGAGATACAGTAGCATTGTTTCCTCAGCGCAGCAGGCTCAGCTGGCCTAAACAGTCCCAGTCCCCTCAGCCTCGTAAGACTAATGGCAGAAAATCACAACCTGGGGGGTTTGATCCTCTAAAGGGCCTCTGAGACCTGATTAATATGCAGCTTTTTGTGTGAAACACAGACATAAATACATGCTCTGAAATGTGTGTCGCATGCGCGCAGGTTTACACACAAGCGCGTGAACAACGAGCATTCAGTGCACGTAGATATGCCAGACAGCTCGCTGAACACCAGGCAGGGAGAAACACAAAGACATGCATGCATGTGCTGCAGTCATACACGCACCACGAATCCCTTGCAAAGGGAGTAAAAGCCATAAGAAATATCCAGCTGATTGCTCCATGACTACACAGTTACAGGAAGGAAACCAGACAGGTACAATCTCCCTGCCCCACGTGCTATATCTGAATGTGCTGTGCAGGCATTTTCGCCATCTCTCTTCTCTATGTATGGCTTCCCCTCCCCCCACCCTCTCCATCATACTGTATCCTCCTCACCCACACAGCGGGCTCCCCTCCCCCCCCCTGCTCTCACCTCCCCTGGGAGGATGGAGCAACCAGAGAGAAATTAATTGAAATCTAAACCCCGATGCAGGATTAACTAAGTAGGTGAATTCCAGTTGTCACATAATCAGGGCTAGTGTACTATTTGACTTTCATCAAATGGGGCTGACTGAAACAGCAACCACGGATAATGACGGGGAAAAAAGGAGCCAGCTGCTGTGCACCCCCGCCCCCTTCTTCTCTTTCTCTCTCCATCCCATCCCTTCCCCCCTCTCCTCAGCATCTCTCCATCCATCCCTGCCTCCCAACCTCAGACGGGAATTTGGGAGCTGTTTCCTACGGCCGACGATCCGTTGGTACGTACAGAGGAGAGCTCAGCAGGGGTAAAATCACAAAATGTTGCTCTCATATCTTGTGACCCCCTTTCCTCCACAAACACACTTCTGATCTGGAGACAGATAACCAAACACCTGCTGGGAACGTATCTCTCCTCATCACTGCTACCACTGATGGAAATATTCTTATCACATGCGAGCACACACACACACACACGCACACATATATATACACCCGTGTCCAGTAGCAGAGATCTCAGTATATAAAGTCTGAATTATCATTTTGCAAATAAATAAATAAATAAAATGACGAGGCCATATGGTTTAATAAGCAGTTTGTCATTATACACATTATGTAAACTAAGTGTGGTATTAACTGCACAAGCGTTCAGTGCTGCTGAATTGTGTCTTTTCCCGACTACACTGTAAATGCACCGTGGTATTTGGTTCTCTTTGAGACAACGGAAAATGAAATGTTGAAGTAAAGTGGGTCAAACAGCACGCCACTCTGATGAAGCATGACTTGCCACAAAAAAAAAAAAAAAAATGAGAGCATGTCAGAAGATTTTTCTTTCACTTTGAGAGGATGATGTAGATAAGGCGACGCGATGCCCGAGACTCGCTGCGCTATCAAGCAAAGGCACTTGATCTATTTTGAACACTGAACATGTCTTCAGTTGAATCTTAGACTGCATTATTGTACGACAGTAATTTTTAATCAGACACTGATGCAAAAACAACAATAAACAATGGATCGTATTTACTATAAACTCCATAAGAGACATGCATGGGAAAGGTAATACCTCACTTTATGCCCCCTATGCAGTATTTAAACACTGAATACATGTTTTATAACCCACTAAATGTAGTTAGAAGTAAATATAAGAGTTAATTAATGTATTTGTTAACAACTATAACTCCTTGTGGGCAGCCATAAGTGGAAGCTGGTGTATAAACAAATAATGAATGACAATATAGTAAAACATAACTGTAGTGATATAAAATATGTCATCAAAGGGTTATAATTGTTGATGCACTGTAATTAATAAATACTTGAAATGTCCTTATATCTGATACAACTATATTACAGTGTGTTCAACCATTATCAAGTGTTTGTCTACTCCTTATGGATGCTAAATAAGAGAACTTAGTGGGATTTAGTGTTACCAGGGAAAACATAAAGAAGGCTGTTGCTCTTGCAGAATAGAAATGCTATTCATAATTTAAAATGCTACTATTAGAATAAATACTGCACCTTCTGGCCTCCACTTTATTTCTAAGTACCAATATAACACAAACAGAGAGCAAATATTGCCATTTTTAAAAGGTAATTTTTAGTGTTTAAATTGGTGCTGTGCATTTGGAATGGAATGATTCTGCTACAAGCAATAAACTAACGTGGGAGAGTGTGTGTGAGTGTGTGTGTGTGTGTGTGTGTGTGTGTGTGTGTGTGTGTGTGTGTGTGTGTGTGTGTCAAGGTGTGGATAGCAGTGGGTGTGGACAGCAGCGTCAGTACAGCAGAGCAAGCTGCCAGCTACCCAGTTGATAATATAGCTTGGGCTTGTGCCCGGTGAGGTTGACCTCAGCCTGTTGGCTCGCAATGTCATTTACCACCTGCCACACACACACACACACACACACACACACACACACACGCACACACAGGGAGAGAGTACTGTCCTATCTCTGCCTTCAGCTTCACCTCTACACCTCGCTCTACACATACACATAAACATATACGGGCATATCACTTGCTAGTGGAAGTTGAAGTGCTGGAGGGTACCTGTGTGATGGACTAATATGTGTTCAACAAGTGTGTGTGTGTGTGTGTGTGTGTGTGTGTGTGTGTGTACAAAATAATTATCAAGAAAACAGTGGATGAAATTGTTGAGAATTGAAGTTAGGCTTGTGAGAGAGTGTTAATGTCTTATGTTCCTGAGAACAGAGGGCAAAGATACAAATAAAAAGACACACAAACACACACACACACACACGTACACAGATTCAAACACTACCACAGAGCTGTGGGGTGAAGGCGTGCAGAGCAGGATACCTGGACAGATGGCAGGCCGTCATCCCATTGGACCTGCCATCAGAGCTCTGCCCGAGAGGAAGAGGAGAACAGAAACCGTTTCATCTGCTCTACTCACACACGCGCACACACGCGGACATAAGATCTGTTTCTACATATAAAAGCACACAGTATGGACATTGACACAAGCATGTGTGTGCATCCTTGTCTGTGTTAAGTTATTTCATAAATAGAAAGGAAGCCACCAAAGAGTGCATGTTTGTGGAAATCAACACGGCCTGTAAAATAAACCAGTTCACGGACATATGAAGAATTAGAAAACCCTACATTTGAGTACCAACACAAAGCAGCGTTGTTTACACACAGGAAGCCCTGCATCCCGTTTTTTTTTGTTTCACAGATAAATCATGGTGCAAATCCAGGGAACAGACAGTTTGGTTTATTAGCATCAACTTGAACTCTTTCATTTCATCCGATCTAATTACGATTGATTTTTGTTCAGTCAAATGTTTTACTGTAGGACAGACAAGCGGCTGTGGTTGCTGCGGTGTGTGTCTCTGCCTGGTGCCTCTGATGCTGCTCTCTATTACAGAGAGAAGGGATGGACAGAGTGGCTAACAGACTACCAAAACCCACTACTCTAGCCTAAATCACATTTCAAAGCATAGAGCAGTCTATTACAGGAAATTAGAAAGGACTTGGAACTCAACAAGCCTATCCTTCAATTTTATTGAGTCTTCCCAGTAGCCCTTGGTGGATTGTGTATACTTGTCAATAGCAATTCGTCTACATGTGTTGTGTTGACAAACAGCACTGAGAGTGTGTGTGCAGCTAACAAACATGTACACGTACTGGTTAGACTTGTCGGCTTGATCCAACCCTTGGGAACAATAGCAGAAACATGTAGGAAATTGTTTTAAGTTTGTTCCATAAATGTGAAGCATGTCCTTACCCATGTATGGTGTGCTTTTTTAACATACTGTTTTAATGATATGAAATGATGACGCTAACAAAGATAGGAGACCTGAAATTGACATTTACCAGTTAGAGAGGCAGAAGACTGCAGGGCAGACTGCACATGGTAATGCAGACTGCGTGTGGTAAATGTGGAGAGGAGATATGAGCCTCTGCTTTTAGTATTATCTACCCTGAATGAAATCAAGTGAATTGGATGTGTGCCTTCTGTCAGTTATTGCTACTTTCATTTTCCACATGTCCTATAAAAGCAGAAACAGAGAATTCCTTCCAACCTTACATCTTCATCATCGCCTGCAATTTAAATGCAAACAAAAACATCCTTTTCTCCACAGGCTCTGGCTTCCTTCTGAGGATATATATGCAAAGGCATCTATACTACACTGACTATTAACCCTTTTCCCTGTGTTTCCGTTCCAATATTTAAGCTTCAAACATACCCAGACCCCCTCCAAACATCCATCCATCCCCCAATCCACACTCCCGCTCTCTGTCTGCACCTGCAGAGAGCTACTGCTCACAATCCATGTACATCGTGTCAGATCATTCTGGGTTGGGAAATCAATAATGCAACCCTAAATTTCATTTAAATAAACAGTGACCTACTTAATTAATGAAACCTCATCTGCAGGTTGTCAGAGTCAGGAGAGCTATCCCCTTTGATGTTGGTATGAATATTCCTTTTCAGAAAATGAGGCACTTGCACGATTAGTGCTCATTGTGGCATTAGACTCTTACCTTCTGCGCTGCTGCCTGAATTTGTGCAGAGCTTATCAAGAATACACGGCATCGCCAGATTAAGATCATTTACTTTGCAGAGAGGACAATAAGAGGCCATAAAATGAATGTGGGGAAGCATCATGAAAAATAGCAGGGGGGATATCTAATGAATCTAATCTACTTACAAGCAACCTGATCAAATGCTTGAGCAATTTCAAAGGCCATATATCAAACAGTACATGACATTAATATTGAATCAATATCTGGGAGGTCCACACCCATAAGCAATAATGCTGAGCGTTAATAACCAGCAGGGAAATGAGAGAGAAATAATAAGGAGAAATAAAATAACACACTATCATAACATGAGATGAGTATCTGACCTGTCCTTGCCAGTGTACAGAGAACAGCTGCTCATGACCCACTTTCACGTGGATACATAATTCAGTGGCGAGCTATGCAACTTCCACACCACTATAAAAAAATAGTCATCAAAACAAGTTAGCAAATCTATTTCAACAGACTGGCTTCCAATGCCTCGTTTCAACATTACAACTGCTTCATTAGTTGGGAGAACAACTCGTAATGGCTTCACTGACCTCAATAAGTCAAGCTGATCAACGCATTGCCAAAGTTGATAAGTTTAAAAGATTCAAGATGGTATAAAAAGATTTGACTCATAAAACTAAAATCAGACTGACAGCTGAAGCAGTGAAGTGAAAGTAATATAATAGCAGGAGAGGCTAAATGTGTTTGGAAGTGATATTTCACCTACAACACATCAGTCAAAGAAGAATGAATAGTAAAGAACAATAAATTGGACACGGTGAAATGCATCTAATAATTAAAAAGAGAAGTTGACCGAAATATTTTTTCCACTTTTGAAAAAACCAAAACACAGAATATACTGCAGTGAGTCTAGCTGTGGTTCTATGGTGTTGTTACTGATAAAACGGCAATTAAATGTTGACCCAGAACAACAAACAATAATAGATTGTTGGGAGGACAATGTGACTAAAATACAAATGCATACTGACCTGTGTTTAAACCATAAATAAATACCCAAAGCACTTGATTCAATGTTTTTGGGCACAACACCCAACAAAGTCTGCACACCAACTATATCAAGAAAATATATTCATTCACAGCATGATATTTATGATGCAATAGGAAGTATGTGTTCTCAACCAGTCCAGTGAGACAAACTGTATCTACAGAAAGAAATATTCTATTAAATAAACATATGAACAGGGATCACATTTTTTTGAAACACTTTGTAACCGACTACATCTTTTGGTGTAAGAAGCAAGCAAAAGCAAACCCTGTTCATTCGTTTTTCAGCAAAACCAGGTTACAGTACAGAGCCAAAAACTGATTAAAGCTCAAGGTATGAAGGAGACAGAATAAGAAAAGTGGAAATCACCCCCATCCCTTATTTGGGACACCTGAAATAGGCCAGAGGCTGATTTCCTCCTATCAGAAGAGCCCTGGGAAGCCTGGGAGACTGGAGGGAAAAGAGGAGAGGGAGGAGGGGGAGGGATGATGGCGGCGGTGGGGGGATTCAGCAGGGCCTTAAGTGTGCTATCATAGGCGTCTCTTGTGCCTGCCTGCTTTATTTGCAGTAGTCAGGTTAATGAGTCCACCAGCCCACTTGATGTTGAGAGGCCTGCCACAAAGAGTTGCCTCATTAGAGCTAGCCTGGCACGCTGCACTGAGACAAAGGGACATTCACGCTACTGAATGCCTTTACGCTTCTCAATGCTGCCAGCCTGCGAGGGCCAACGCCATGGCATAGCCCCCTGCACACGTCCTGGCGTCCGGCCAGCCACACCACGACCCTCAGCCTGGCTGGCTGGACTAGCAGGCTGCTGCAGCGCTGCTAAGTGTCGGGGTGAAGGACTTCACCAGCCATAAACTGCTGTGTTTTAGCATGTGTGTGTGTGTGTGTGTGTCTTTTTTAAAGAACGGCATGTGTGAAAGTCACTGCAGGAAGCCGGCTGAAATGCTACATTATCGATGGCCGTGATTGGTTCTCCAGCTCTCAGGATGAGTGTCTGAGCGCTTCCTCTGCTTTCCTCCTCGCCATATCTTTGCACTCCCACTTGCTGAGGCTTCAGCTCAACATTCTTCACTTTTTGAGCGAACCACCTCACAGCTAACGAGGCTACAGCCAGAAGACATTCACAAATTACATTAAAAGCACAAATGCTGCCCTGCCCTCAAACATCCAATTTGTATGACACAATGAATAAAGTGCAGTTAGGTAGCCACAATACACGGATGATTCCTGTTTGTGATACACTCTGCTTTATCAGCCACGGTGCAGGTCTGACCTATTTAAGAACCATTGCAAGGTTTTGAAATGTCACTGCTCTGTGTAATTTCTTGCTTCACTACTAGAGGCTGCAATGTCTGATTCTACAAGAAAACAAGAGACTGTCATCATAAATAAAGTCATAAACAATTTGTACATTTTAGGGGAAACATCTTTAATACACTAATAAAACTATAAAAAAATGCTACAATGCCATTAAGCTCAAAATAAATAACCAGAACTGTAAATTAAATACTGCGACTTACAAAATATGAATATATTATTCAAATCTCATGGTTAATCCTGATATATCTGAAAAATCATTCATATATTTAAAACAATTTTCAGGTATCCTTCACAATTAGTCCATTTCAAAGCTTAGTCACTGATCATAAATTAAAAACAGAGCACAAGATAATACATCACACTTTTACAAAGCAAGGACTTAAGCATACAAACATAAGGCCAGCGTGAACAAACAACCATATTTTATAACCGATGCACTGGCAAAGATCCAGTTCACCACTTTAATGCAAGAAAAAAATTTTTATTTCTCCCAAGGTTTGGGGTCAGGAGTTAAATATTTTCTGCATAGGCAATCCGCTCTTTCCGCCACACTATTTATAGCGCAGGCAGAAACAGCTGAGCTGACTGCAGTGATGTCACTTGCGCTGATGGAATGCTTTGTTCCACAGCGAGTGCGCATGCCACCTGGGTCTGTGCGAGCTGTGAGGGGAAGCTCGATGCCCGAGCCAAGATGGCTGACAGTTGCCCCATTTTTTAAGTGTTAAAAAAAAACGTCACTATCTCGCTGAATCAGGCTGTCGGCGGCCCCAAATACGGTACATAAACCTTAGAGAGGCATTTCTTCCTCTGTGCGTTAATGTCATGAAAGGTATCACTGATTGTGGCTGCTATTTAAAGCTGACCGCTTATGCCAAAGTAGGGTAACATGACCACACACTGCAGCTCATGAGGAGAAACTAGCAGGCAGGCTCTTAAAGCATTGCACTGTTCTTCACTCCATGCATACGGCTGAGGCGTTGAAGAAGTACTATACCCATATATATTTTTAGTAAGCCTTTGGGCTTCTTTCAGTGTCCCTAAAAGAGCATGGTTGCCTGGCAACCATTATTGTTGCCATGGAGATTCATGTGTTGGCAGCTGCTGCAATCAGCATTAACTCAAGGCACATATTCTCATTCCGATAGTCAGGCGATGGGAAGGCAACTACGACACACAGTCAGAGAGGGATAGTAATCAGTGTGAAACATATGCTCATCCATTACCCGCTGCATTAATACAATTATATCAAAAGAAATTTATGGCTGTGCTTTGGTGCAATGATCACATTGCAGGCAGAGGCATAAAATCCCACCTCATAACAGATCACCGCTTTCATTAAATAAATGGCAGCAGGCTGTAACACAATGGAAAACAATGCCATTTCACCTCTGACAAGAACCGAACTGTTAGAAAATGTCTCTATTTAGAGTTCTATTAGAGAATATACATTTGTTTCCAAAGCATCAAGGTGAAAAGCTGTATACACCCTACTTCATTAAATGTTAATAATAATAAGAAGAAGACAGTAGAGTCCCTGCTGGGGAATGTATTAGCAGTATTTACAAATGGCACATTGTACAAAATTGTTTACATATTAAATAATTTTATGAGGAACCTTATTGCGCAGTGAACCGTACACCCTGTGAAAGACAGTAAGGGTTATGCTTTGTGATACATTTCCGACTAAACTCAATATTTTTAGCAGCTCTCTCTCAGCTGCTGCTGTTTCATTTCGACCTGTTGGGGGACAAGTGATATTTACCTCTTTCCCTTCTTCATATGGGTACGCGTCCATGCCCAGTGGAACAATCGCAGCCCTGTTGAGAGTAGACACGCACAGACATCATAATAGCAGTTATTTCCTCTCTGGGTTTTTTTTTCCACGGCCCAGCTCGCTCCGTCACTTCACTGTTGACATCACAGATCTATGTGGGGATACAGAGACAGAGGAAAAACAATAACAGACCCATTGACCCCCATTTCACAAACCTTGGGGGTATGGGAGAAATCCACTTACAAGCCTGGAACAGACTTGCTGATTGGGCCTCAACAGGCTTTCTATTAGGGAACAGTGGAAGGTCCTGACTGCTGCCATTTCTTAGCAAGGATGCTTCTCTGACTGATAGGGCAGATTTACATCTAACCTCTTGTGCACCTTGGGTGAGGCGCCATCTCTGAACTGTATCTCGAATCAGAGAGACAATTGGATGAGCGTGCGATGCAGTTATTGAACTATATATTAATCCACACTGTGCCTTGTAAAATCAGTGACCTTATCGTGTCACTCCTGCTGCATATATTTGTTTGAAATAAATGTGGCTGAGCAAAGTGAGGCGGCGCCGCTGGAACACAAGCTATTAGAGCAAAATCATTTTCAGAAGCATGAGCACCTGTGTCCAGATATATTTAATTAATTAAATGAAATTACTGCTTTATGTTGACACAAGGAGGGTGAGGGTATTCACTATCTTTAAAGAAATGTAGGGCTGTTAATATGCGTCTTTCTGCAACAAATCAAGATGAAGCTGCTCATCTTTCATTCGCATTAAGCCAGGGGTTCTCCTTCGAGCACACCCACCCTCAGACCATCTACTTCACTCAAAAGAAAACCTTAGGTTAATGATTCTGTTAATTTCCCCTCTCTTACAGCTTTAATTGCCCTACACAAGAGAAACATGGCTTTGAGAGTCAGACGTGATAATCTCCTGGCATAAGCATTAGAATGGAGGCTCACCTTGCTTTCTCTGGATGCTGCTGGTTGACATTTAACATCACAGAGAGAGGGGAGGTGGAGAGCCAGGTGCCCTACATGCACATTTGACCCCCTGCTAATGTCAGAGGGGGAAGGTCCCACACACTCATCCTAGCTTCACTCACACAAAACACTAAAAGGGCGCATAGTACAAAGTATCCCTCTCAGTAATTACAGACAGGATTCAGTTTCCTGTTATGTAATGTTTATGTACCGGGAGGTGCAATTCATCCAAGATATCATAATTCTAGATAGCACAGAGTTCAAGTAAAGGTTTCTACTGTAAAGTATATGGTTGACATTGTATGATAGTAGGAAAAACAAGACTTCAGGTGATCATAAATAGCATTCTACAAGAAAACTTTTTTGATCTTTTAAATGTACCCAAACAAAGCAAAAATACAAATCGCCTACACAAACTTTCATCTCAAGAGGCTGGATTCCTTTTATACACCTTACTCTGAAATTACAGTATTGTTAAATGTGTACATTTAACAGCCGTTAAGTCAAAGCTATGAAAGAATGATTTTATACTGAGCAGAAAGCTCAATGTCTATAAGGGAAGATGCACACTTTGGAGGACACTACAAACACAGCCAGCAGGCCTGTAACCCAGTGCAGATGACCTGGTTCTGCTTGCACGCAACCATGAAATAACAACTGCTGTTTGGTGTTTGATGTTAGCTGGGGGAGCGTACTGTGCCTGCTCGGGCTAAGCAGGCACACGTTACCGCCAGGATTTGTTAAAAAAAAAAAAAAAAAAAGAAAGACAGACAGACAAAAATTGCAATGAGGTCATGTCCTGAAACAAAGCGGCATCTACTGGGTTATTCTCTAATTCTGGAGTATACTTAATGCAGGTCAGGACTGGTTGCACATAGAACACTGTCACACATAATCACATTTTAGATTACACAAGACGTCGTCTTCAGATTGAATCCCTAAAAACTGATGAAACTTTCGGATGCATGATCATGTTAGAAAATATGTTGAAAACATGACAACAACTACTTTCATAAACACCTATTGATAACAACGTTATTGATATTGTAGTGTCTGCACAGTTTCCATAACAACCACACACATGCTTTGTTTTATAGGAAAATTGTGTCTAATCTTTGGAGAGAAAAAAAAAAGCAACGTTTACTTTTCCTATATTCATTTTTGCAAACTGATTGATTTGTGAATTTTTGTGTCCAAAAGAAATTTTCACCCAATGACAAAAATGCCAATACAAATAGAATGAATGCATGGCATTTTAAAAATGAATGTAATATTTTTAAGAATAAATATCAACGCAAATGTTCATAAGGCAGTAGTTAATACATGGTAATGGTTCTTATGGTCATGATGTAAATATATATTCTGATATAACTGCAAGAAATTGTCACTATTTAAGCAACATGTTCACCAAATATTCCGCTATTAAATATTCCAAATATTTCCACACAAACTGTGGAAATACATAGTACGCCCCTTCTTTCTTATGTGGTACTGCAGTTATGTTTACCTGTCTGTGCTGCTTATGTAACATTAGAAGAAACATATTTTGATTTCAGCCAAGAAACCAAAACAAATTACTTTTTCCAATTTATTAAAATGAATATTTAAGATTATAGTGACAGATTTACACCAATCTGTCTTTGAGTTTGAGGAAAGAAAAACCAAAAATAACATTTGAATTTGTCAAAACAAGAATACTGTTTAAGTTGCTGCCTCACAACAACCAGCAACACATCTTTACACACATTAAAGTAAAAAGACTCAAAGGACTGAAGTCAAAATCAAACTTCATTTCAAAACAACTTGCTATTCTTCATTAAAATCAAATTATGACTAAACAAAATTTGTAGGGATAAAAAAAATCTAAAACACACACAGCTTCATACAACTGTGTTACAATTACATTGTTAACAAATTACTTGTATGTACAAAAAAAAATGAAGAACAAATATAGCAACATATCAAACCAGCTTTGATGTACATTTTATGGAGAATAATATAGTACAAAGAGCAACATCGTTTAGGCTGTGTGAGGTTGGGGGTGGGGAGGCCTGATGCATGATGCAAAATATAAAGGGGGCTGATGGAAAGGCTGCGGTTATTAAGGCACCATGTTGCTAAAACTGATGCAACTACAACATTTACTGCTACAGAGCACAGAGCCTGCAGCAGCCTGGACACATTTTCCTACAGACAGATGCATTTTCGTTTCGATTAGGTTTCCAATTCGTTACGCTGCTTCTCGAAAGAAAAAAACCTAACACGCATGCTTATTATGGAGCTTCAATGTTCTTAAGTACGTTTCAAATGAAATGAATGCAGGTTATTTTGCCCGGTGCAAAATGTTATTTGATCTTGAGTAGCCTAAAATTAAGTTCTCTCTCTCTCTCTCTCTCTCTCTCTCTCTTTTACATAGTAAATTCTAGTCTACGTGTTGTGTGGTCAAGCTGCTGAGGGAGGAGGCCTGCTTTAGCTTCAGATTTTTTTGTCAACAAATAACCAAATGGCTTCGGTCCAAAATGCACGCAGAAACAAAGAGCAGTCCGATGTCGCCTTGGCTCTAGTTTGGCACTACTTCACATGGCATCAGTGCGAAGAAAGCTGCGCACAGGAAGGGCGTTTCGGTCCTGCAGCCTCCGTGTGTTTTGGTGTAAACTAATGGTATTCACTATAACGCGCCACCACTGACTACATTATTTTATGCAATTTCGTCAGATCGGTTCGGTGCCGTGCGGGCGGCTGTACCCCCCCCCCCTTTTCGTCCTTTGAGTCTTCAGGTGTGGAGAACAACGTGTCACTGTGCGACAGAATCCCATTCCAGAGATGTTGAACGCGTATCCCACAGAAGAACGTAACAGATGGACGCGGAACAGTTTAATAAGAAGTCCAAATCCAGTCTTACTTGGCCGCGTGTTTCCATCCGCCGGCTGACTTCTGCACAGAGCCCCAACTTCCACTATTAGGCTGCAACTTTTACAAACTTCCACCTCCGTCCAAATGATGGAATTTGCATCTGTTGCCACTCGTTAGCCTATTCCTTTTTTTACTCCCCCACTTCCTTTCCTCCTTTCACGCCACCCCTCTCGTCCCCCTTTTTTAAAAAAAACCTAAAAAAAACAGGGGGCCCAGTGGCTCGTGATTTACAAATGTTTATGTGTTTTGAAGTGCGGGACAAAAGGGGGTGGCCGGTGACCCCTAGGAGCCCCGACCTTGTGCAGGTTCATTGTGAGGCGCTGGGAAAGGGGCTTTGGGACGGACACCCCGGGCCACTGACCCACACACATCCCGGAGCCCTGCCATTCATGTGCGCACCGCTGCATGTCGCCCCGCAGCTCCCATTGTTTCAGCGGGAACAATAGCGTTACCCCCCCTCTCTCTCTCTCTATGCCGGAGAGAAAGCAGCTTTCAAACTTCGCTCTATATGTAGCCTGATGCAAGCCCCGGCAGACTTTCCTCCTAACCCTTGAAATAAAGAATACAATGGTTGACAAAACGTTAAAGCTGTTAGTGGTGTGTTCACCCACGTTGCATCACACGCCAGCGTTGCATCACTGACTGGATTCTTGCAGCCGTCAAAGGCCAACGCTGTAACAGAGTGAAACAATACAACAGTAAGAGAGTGAAACTGTGAAAGAAAGAATGGGTGTGCAGAGGATGAGATGACAGAAGGAGAGGACTCGAACAAACAGAGCGTGAAAAACACCTACAGGCTATTTCTAACGCTGAAAACAGATATATATTAATAGGCTGGAGGTAAGTAGGCATTAGCAGGCCCCTGTGCTCCGCCTTGGCTACAGGGTTAGTGAGGTTACTCAAATGACATCATACACGGGCCCCTGGTTTCGATTGGATCTTTGCCTGGGAGTCAATCACGGCAGGAAGTGAAGAAGGTACAAACGAGCAGCGCAGGGTTGCCACTTGTTTCGATCACTCACAGCCTCAGTCAGTGCTGAAAGACCGACAGAGACTACATTTAGCCTTTGTCATTTTGCATGTTAAAATGTGAAAAACAGAAATGTTAGAAATGTGTGCAAACAGGCAAGTGGAAGTAAAACGTGTAACTTTCCTCCACTGGCACTTTAACATCAAAACAGGGATCTATTATTTGCATTATAGGTCTTTAAAATATTGCAGACACAACAGAAACACACAATTTCTGTCAATTTCCGTGTAGAATACCCCTCGGTTTGTCTGGACAGGCTGAACATACAAGTGGACTAACACAGCCTAGAAATTGAGCTGCAATCCAACGGCCTAATGCGTGAAACTGCAACGAACTAATGGACCTCTCAAGACAAACGGCATTAAAAGTGATTAATCGTGGCCGGCAAGGCGACGATCCGACTGCACACACTCCTAATGTAGAGTTTCACTAGATCATAGAACAGCTATTGCTGCACATATAAAACTACAGTGCATGGGCCTGCAGCACAGTGCCACACCGCACACTGGAAAGCAGCTTGACGGCTGCAACATGCATGGAAATAACATGATTAAATAGGAACAACGACATAAAACACCAGACGTGTAGGATTTTGTATTTATTTATTTGCGTGTCAAGTGGGAGCGAGCGCGCGTTTGTGTGTATAAAAACGTGTGCGCGCGCGCGCGTGCGTGCCTGTGAGAAGAGAGAGAGAGAGAGAGAGACGGGGAGGAAGAGAGAGAGGGAGATTTTATTGTAATGCACAGAACGACCTGCCCTCTTTTGAAAAAAAAAAAAAAAAAAAAAAAAAAAGGCGAGAAAGCGCAGCCATGCTTTGCAGAGGCTACAGCGTCGCGCTCAGTGCTGCTACCAGCCTCTCGCCGAACGGAGTCTCTGCGTGTCCGCCGCCACACCGACAGGAACCGGGAATACAAGCGACTGCACTCCACGCCGTGAAGATCTGCAGTGAAGTAATAATGCTAAAATGAAGTGAGAGAAGAAACACACACACACACACACACACACACACACGCACACAGCAGAGCTCGGATAAATATCAGCAGAGCACAGTGCACTGGGATCCACCATATGGCGTGGACCGTGTTCATGGTGAGTAGCCTCTTTTATACTTGCGTTTTCTTTGTGCTCGACCCTTTGATCAATTATCGATAAGATGAATGTGCATTAATGCGTCAACTGTTGTATGTACGTCTGTATTTCAGTAAATAAGAGGAGACTAGTGATCATTTTGTATCCGCAGAGAGATCCTGGTCCTGTACGCTCCCACATGCACGATGCACTTGCCATTGTTATTGCGGGCTTTAGGGAATAAAGCACTTTAGGAAGACAGCAGCACAAACCGGCGATAGAAAAACAGCAGCAAGCCGGCGCAGGGTGGACAGATCGTTTTATGTCGACGGTTGCATAATCAATAAGAAGGATAAAGAGGACGGGGGATTTGTGAGCCACCTCGTTTGGTCGTTGCGCGGTGCTTGAGGACAATAGGGGTCGTGTTGCTGTCGGTGTCCAGAGAGATAGAGGGTCCCGAAATATGGTGATGTGCTGACGAGCTGTGGTGGAGCTCCGAACGACGGCCGACACGAGAGTCGCCCGATTTTCAGGGTATGGGGACGTTTCCGTCTAAAATGGCGTTTCCCTTTGTTTCTGCATCCCTCTCCTCTCTATTCTAGCGAGTGGGCATTGCATTGCGATTACCATATCCACGAGCCTGCGCCGTTTCATTTCCACTACACTGCATTTCACACAGTGGATTTTGCTTTTTAATGGGGAAAACAGGGGCTGTCAGACGTAGAACTGGCCCCCACTACGGTGAGCTCAGGGGCTCCGTCGGGATCAGATTGGAGAGCAGGTATGCGACTCCTAATTATGATTAGACAACACTGACTCCATTTGAAGGCAGTGCATTAGACATGCAAATCAATAGGCTCTCTGTAGTCTGCATCACTGCAGATTATACTGGATTATAATTGCGTGGATCGCGTATCTGTGTCAGCCTTCAGTAATGTAATTAAGTAATTCATCCATAAATATGCATCTCCAAGCATAAACTGTGCCGCATTTTTTCATTTTTCCTTCATCCCTTCAAACACAGCTTGCATTTTAAATGTAGTTCAAGCACTAAACATCAGTCGCGTCTCATCACGTCGAGCAAAATACAGTATTTGTTAAAGCAACCTGCACTCACATCACACAGCAGGCTCGGGATGACACGAGCATCCCTCCCTCATCCCTGTGCAAGTGTGCGGGAAAGAGTGCGTGTGCGCATGCCCGTGCATGAGTGTGAGTCTCTGTGTGTGTGTGTGTGTGTGTGTGTGTGTGCGTGCGTGTGTGTGTTCTCATTTTTTGAATAGTGCAATGTTGCATAACCGGTCACAGCCAATGCCAGATTTGGGGCTTCACAATTTGCGGGGCCATTGTTGGCATTTCCTCTGCCGGCCCGTACACACACACACACACACAC
>JAVQJD010097985.1:0-12861 GCA_036023655.1 Nannoperca australis | reverse complement strand
ATGCAGGGTTCCTTGTGGTTCCTAGAGTCTCTAAAAGTAGAATGGGAGCCAGAGCTTTCAGCTATCAAGCTCCTCTTATGTGGAACCAGCTTCCAGTTCGTTTACGGGAGGCAGACACCCTCCTCACATTCAAGAGCAGGCTTAAGACTTTCCTCTTTGATAAAGCTTATGGTAGGGCTGACTCAGGTGAACCCTGAGGCACCCCTTAGTTATGCTGCTATAGGCCTAGGCTGCCGGGAGACTCGTAGGATGCACTGAGTTCCTCTCTCACTTTGAATTGCATCCGTGTATGAAAGGTGCTATATAAATAAACTTGCCTTGCCTTGCCTCTCTCCTCTCCATCTGTAGACAATCATATCCCATTAATGCTTGTCACTAATTCACCTTCTTCCCCTAGCTGTGTGCTTCTCTCGTCCCCCTCTCTCTCTCTCCTAAAGATTTCTGCAGGTGTTTCTGCCTCCAGTGCTGTAGAGTCTGGATCTGTGGTTGCTCCTGCTGAATTGAATTTGTAAGTATAAGAGTTGGTCTTGACCTGCTCTATATGAAAAAGTGCTCTGAGATAACTTTGTTATATTATGGTGCTATATAAATAAAACTGAATTGATTAACATTTTTCTTCTCACCTGCACTCGAAACTGTTGGATGTACAAATATTGCAAAATATGAATTGGCACCCATCTAATCTGGTGGCCTAACTGATCAAATGGACCAAATCATTTATTATCGTCATTGCTAATTCTGTCAATAAATCTTTTCTGGTTAGTGGGATTGAACGTATTTGTGTAAAATGATGTGATGATTCTAAATCTGAAGGTTTTCTGAAATGACGCGTTTGAGACAAAAGCATCTGCTCCGTCCTTACACAAATCAATTCAGACGCGTCTGGAGTAAAAGCCCCCCCACCCCACCCCTGCCTCAGAAAGCTATTATGGGCTCAGAAATAAGGGGGTCCACCCCCTGGAGATGTCAACATCTCATCCCTCCCTTTGTTGTAGATTATCGCTGAATGAGTTATTCAATTCAGCTGCAGACGAGCTCTGCCTGTGGCCAATTTGTTTTCCATCACTTCTGAAGAGCGCCTGGTTAAATTAACCCATCATACTGAGTCTACAGGGAGAAGACAAAGTGAGGCCACGAGCAATAATCACTCATGTATACTGGTAAATAAAAAGCTGGGTGAACTGTGCCCTCCAGTTGCTGATTGTTATACTACAAATGCTAAATCAAATCTGTTATTCAGGGAAAATGTAATTATTCACTTCACGTCACCCCATGGTATAATGTACAAGTCACTGATGGTGTAGTGATACATTTGACAACTGCTACAAAGAAAACAAAAACATCAAAGAAAACAGTCCATTCATTTTTGCAGTTTTCTTATGCTGCTGTAATTGAGATCCATTTGAAACTACTTAATCTATTGTACAGTTAGTAGTTAGTGCTGAAGCATTTGCTGAGTTTAGCCTCTCAAATTTATTATTTGCTGCTTTTCTCTGAAATTATCGATGTAAACTGAATATCTTTGGATTATTGGTGAAACAAAATGAACAATTTGATGGTATCACAACATGGGACAGTCACATGTCACTGTTTTCTGACAATTAACAGCATAACCATTAAAGGATACATTGGGAGAAAACAAACAACAGATGAATCGGTAATGACTTTTTTTTGTTGCAGCCCAAAAAGGTTCTGGTGGTAGATTTTGTTTTTGGTGGCTTTACCCTCCTTCTCCTCCTCCTCCTCTCTTTTCCTTGGTACTATGGCAATCTCAAAAGCTGAAACCAGCGTTTCTCTGGAGATTTAAAAAACCCTCAGCCGGGCTACATTTGAATTTAAGAGCCTTGCCAGTGAATTCACAAAAGACTTCTGAGTAAGCTCTCTGCCAGCTTATGGCATTCCAGTTATGCCAGTCTCACAAGAAACCCCCCTCTCCCCAACCTACCCAAGTTCCTGCGGCATGGTGTGCTGTCTTGGCACTGAGCTTTGGCAAAATATATGATCATATTTAACACGCAGCAGAACTCCCTCCACATTTCTTTTATTTCACATTTACTCTGTTTTCCCCCTTTTCTGTCCTCACATATATTCGCTGGAGCTTCCCGGTCGGATGCTTCACTGTGATCACGATTTCCTCTCCATTCTCCCTTCCTCCCTCTCTCTCTCCCTCGTCTCATCTAACCCTGCAGCCTTGGGCTTTTTTCTTCCCCAAGGGATGAGAGTGCATGTGGGCGAGAGAGATAGACAGAAGGAGGGAGAGGGGAAGAGAGAGAGAGTAAAAGGCTACTGTCACTTGAGGTGGCGGCTCCCAGTACTGCTGTCACTGAATAGATATAAGTTCACTCTGGGCGCTGCTGCTGTGTGTGTGTGTGACGGGGGGGCAAGGGAGGAGTCTCTGTGCTGTTATTTGTAAAGGCATTTGATGGATGATTGCTCTGTGTGTGTGTGAGATAGAGGGAGTGAGGGAGTCCCCCCTTTCTTTTTTTTCTAGTGGCTCACTGTTCAGTGCACAATGACTCAATGAAATGTGGAGGGGAGAGGCAAACACACTGTATGGCTGCACGAGAGAGAGAGAGTAGAGCACACAGCAGAGTAGAAGAGAAGGCAATTGGAGGGAGTTCTAAAGCCAGGGACAAGAAGAAGAAGAGGATATACTTGTCTTTTTTCCCTCCTCTTTCTCTCCCTTAAAGGCCACTTTGGAATCAAGTGGCAGCCATTCAGTCCAAGCTGAACTTCACCTGGCTGTGCTGCTGTCAAGCATTTTACTCTTTGCACTTTCTTACTGCAGCATTTTCATCCACTTTTGGAAGAGGTTGTGCTGCTGCTGCTGCTGCTGCTGCTGCTGGTGGTGGTCAGTCATACCAGAAAGAAGGAAGGGATAGGATCTGTCGGCTGGTTTCTGCATTTTGGTGGAGTGGTGCAGGAAAGCAGGATGCCTGCTGGGAGAAGCGGGGATGGAGCTGGATCTGTAGGCTGTGGGATGGCGGCAGCGGCCCCAGGCTGGGCTTTTCAGTCTGGACTGCGAATGGTGCTGGCATGGGGCATCCTGGTGCTGGTTGCAGGACAGAGAGGTGGGGAGGCGTGTCCCACTCTCTGCAGCTGCCTGGGGAACACAGTGGACTGCCATGGCCTGGGGATCCACTCTGTACCCAAAAGCATCCCCAGAGGAACTGAGAGGCTGTGAGTAGTCATACACTGACCACGTGTGTATTCATATTTCTCTGTACTGCTGAGGACCAAATGATCACAGAAGGATATTCAGATCAGGGGAATCCTTTAAAGTGACGGCACATTGCTTGTCCTTCCTTAGAAGAGCAAGGAGCAATTTGAATCTGGGTTTGTGGTCAAGACCAGGTCTTAGGTTAGCACAAATAACTGTGTTTGTCTGTATAAGACAGATATATGCGTGAAACTTGTTTGTGAAAAACAGGTTTGTTGCAGTGTCTCTTCTCTCCTGCTTCAAGCTCTTTACTAGTTGTCTCTTTAACTTCATCTCTCACTCTCTCACTCTCTCACTCTCTCACTCTCTCACTCACTCACTCTTACACACACAAATTCTCTGTACAAATTCCTCATCACCTATCAGAGGAAAATATCATATCATATCATATCCTCTTCTCTCTCCCTGCTCTTTTCTTATTCCGTTTTTCTCTGTATGTTGTTTCAGCACTGCGCATGGTTCAGAAAAGTGTAATATAATCTCATTTTATTTATGCATGTTGTTCTTTTTAAATTGCTTCTCCTCTTGTAAGTCTATTTTAAAACTAAAACAGAAAACAATATGCCTCACTACACATCTTAACAGGATCTTTAATACATATTTTCTGTGCATATGGTTGGTTGAAACTGTTTAAATCATTATAAAGGGGAGACTCAAGCCATCACTGACAAAATTCTGTCTGTCTGCACTGTTTACAAAGTTGTCTGATGGCATCAGTTAGAAGTCCTAATATTAAGCTAGCTAACTACAATAGACTGTATTCTTAGCCACTGCAGATCCAATTGTCATGTCACTTTGAGGAATGACACGTGTTACTGTGATTAAAACTAAATTGTCTAACTTTGAAAGACCTTTTTTGCTGCCCTACTGATCTAATTTTGAGGAAGCTTCCAGGAATCATACATCTTGTCATTGACTCACACTGAAACTATCACTTGGATTATATTAGCACATGTAACAGCTGTTATTTCCAACCTACTTTGTCTATTTCTGGTGCAGCTGGTTTCATATGTTTCAAAGGATGTCTACAGCCAGAGAGGCAGCGTGAACAAGCCAAATTTTGGTTAATGGTCATACCTCTTCCATTAAAATGTCTAATGTAATGCTGCTGCACTGCCTTCTGGTCTGTTGATAATGACGTTAGTGTCTTAATTGCTCTAGCCTGTTTTTTCTTCTTGTGTGATTACTGAATGTGGGTGCAAATTGGCATCTCTAGAAATTAGCCCTCGCTGTTTGATTCTAATGGACTTCCGCTTCTAAAGTGCTGCTGTAGCTGATTAAAATATCTCTGATGTAAGGACCCATATCTACCTTTTTGCAAATTATTTTCAAAAATAAGGAAGATGCACCAAAAAAACGAGCACTGCAAAACAAGGCAGGTCACAGATATCTTAAAACCTTGTGCTGGAGACTTACCTTTAGAAACCCTAATGTTCTAACCTATAAACAATGCCTAAAGAACGTTGCAGTGTGTATTTAAATAAGAAAACACTTTCTGTCCCTCTAAGTGTATGTACTGTATAGGGCGGTCAGTATAGGGTGAGCATGTATGTGTTTATACATTGTAAGTGTGTGTGTTTATTTCAGGTTCTAGAGTGCCTGTGTGTAAATAATTGATGATTGTCAGGGGTGCCAGCAAAGATACATTATCCTTCCTCCTCTCTGGTTTACTGTAGCGTGGAGGATGTTTTCTACTCTGAGGCTGATAGCTTTATGATCGGGGATGAGGGCTTGGGCCCCCTGGTCAAAGAGAAATGGCCTGGAAAAAACTCTGAGTCTGCAGACCCACTTGCCCATTTGTCGTTTTACATCGCTGAGACGGTCATTGTTTCTCTGCTGTTCAAAGTAATAGTAACTCACAGTGGAGAAACTGAAAACAATCCAGTGTCACCTGCTGACATAAGTCTTATTGGCGTGAATGTGGCTACAGTTTAAATTAGTAGCCCAAAAAGGTATAATTTATGTAATGAAAGTTCAAACTAATTCATAACATCTGTCTTTTAATGCCAGGATCCGTCTACACACAATCAGCCTGATACTGACCTGATCCCACAGGCATGGGATCAGACCATCAGCGGCCAAAATGAGTGTTTGGAACGGCAATTTGTCATTTTAGCCCAAAAAGCAACTGATTCTGCGTTCAGTCCAAATGGAAAGACTTGCATGCCTTCTCCTGACAGCTGTAACCGTTCATGCAACGACTGTTGGCATTCATGTCGCCATTCAGGTTATGGTTTAGATTTAAATGTTCAAGGTTTTGAAATACCAGTTGCATATTCAGTTATCTGAATATAAAAGTGCTTTTTTGTGATTTGTGTGAACTGAACTAAAGTGAACCACACCTACACCAGAGACTTACCAATGACCGGTCACTCCGTGCATGTTAATATAGACAGTGTGACCTTTTGACCTTTGAATTATTTCCTCCTCCCAGTAGAACTAGCAGTCTACCAGCCTGTAGACTCAGACAGGCCCAGCCCTGCAGTAGGAGTAACTCATTACACAGCTATTTGTTAAAGGGCTTGTCGCCCAATTAGCATGTAAAGTGATCTGAGTGTGTGTGTCAGCTGGACAGCTAGCCACTGGGGGAGACAGACTTAGTGCTGTGTGTGTGTGAGAGAGAGGGAAATAGAGTGTGTGTACAGTATTCCCTAGGAGACAGGCGGCAATAAGAGGGTCATTTATCAAGGTGACTGCACCAGTCAAACTAAACACCCCCTCCTCATTGGATTGTCATGGCAACACTGAAAAATGGATGGCCCTTTGAGTCCAGATGAGCTTGGTTATTTGAGCCGAGAAAAGAGGAAAGTGTGTGAGAAAGAGAAAAAGAAGGTGCATGCACTGGGATTAGAGAGAAGATGGCCAGTGTTACTTGTCAGTTACTTAGCAATCCAGAATGTTATACTCAAGGATAATTGTTTTGGGATTTCTTTGAAAAGAGCAGATGAGTGTAAACAGTTATACACCCAGATCTCATTAAACTCTATTTTTTATTTTCTGCTCCAAGACGATATTCTTAACTAAAGTCTACAGTAAGCTATCGGAGACTGTCTTGTAACAAGGACAGCTTGCTAATCATGATTTCATGACTCTAGGATAAATACAATTTGAGAGTTTTTAGTGTGTCTCCTCAGACCCTAATTAAATTGTCTGTCCATTTAGTCATCAGTAAACAAATATACTACATAAAAAAAACTGCAGGTGTGGAAAACCACTTCCATGTTTGATTTTAGAAAACTTATATCACATATATAGCATATCAATTCAGTAAAGTTTCTGGTGTGCGTAATCATCCAAACAAAACCGTTGCTGCAGGTGTCTCAAAAGGAATCATCTCCCAGTTTCAACTGACCTTAAACAAAGCCAACACAAAATAAGGAAGAGGAAATCTTTAAACAAAGCCAAACTCTGTCCTGTCTGTCTGTACAGGAGAGAGAGTGACAAAGTGCAGGTTGAGGTCTGTGTTGGACTGTTTCATCTTTGTGCAGCTAAAGGAGACAGACAGAATGAGTGTGTGTGTGTGTGTAGTGTGGTGTCTGTGCAGACTGACACTCAGTTAGTCACACACAGCAAACACATTGTTGTCACATCTGAGGGTATTGTATCTACTAGCATTAATTCACTAGTGATTTAAACTAAGCAGAATCAAAAGCTCCTTGTCCCTAAAATGTTATGGTTCACTTCATGGTGACCAGGTTTTTATCCTTTGTCTCTATGTTTCAAGATCAAAGTTTAATCGCACAGTGAGAACTAACAAACCAAATTCTACTGCAATTATTATGTACTGTAGTATCTCCTTAAATCTTCATTTAATTCAGAATGACAGTCAAGAGCTCACTTAGTTTTTAATGCCTAAAGCATAAATAAACCTCAACAATAACATGACTCTGTCTGTGGAGTATCCAGAGTAACCTGGAGATTGTTTCTGCTAGAAAAACATGCTGTTCAATTTTCTAATGTCGTTTTTCAGTGTGTTGATTAACATCAACATCTGCCTCGACCCAACCAGTCGAGGCAGATGACCGCCCACCTAGAGCCTGGTTCTGCTCGAGGTTTCTACCTGTTGAAAGGGAGTTTTTCCTTGCCATTGTCGCCTAGTGCTTGCTCATGGTGGGAACGTTGGGTCTTTGTGTGTGTGGAAGTTGGTCTCGACCGGCTCCATGTGATTGAGTGCCCTGAGATAACGTTGTTATGATATGGCGCTATATAAATAAAATTGAACTGAATTGAATTGAAATAATAATAATAATAAGTGTTTTTCCCGTAATGAAGAACTATTCCTTTCAAGATTGAATCTAACCCCAAACCCTGACCAAACCTCTTGGCTCTAACCTTAACCTTTTATAACCAACAGCAAGATTGTAGAGATTGTCGGGGTAAGGTATGCCTCACAGGCACGACTCGGGGATTAGAGGTAATATGTTCAAAAACCTGACAGCTATGCTGCAATGCATTGCTCTGAAGTGTCCCCAAAAGTCTATAAATGAAAACACTTCATAGGAATAGTACAACATTTTGGGGAAAACACTTACTTGCTTTCTTTACTGGAGTTCATGAGAAAATCTGTTTATATGAAGCTGGAGCCAGCAGCCGGTTATCTTAGTTTAGCGTGTAAACATAAACAAGCAGCTTGCATGGCTCTGTGCTAAGATCACAGAATCCGCCTACCAACACCTCCAAAGCTCACTACACACTTATCGCTTTTGTTTAATCCGTACAAAAACTGAAATATAAAAAGAACAATATGTGGTTTATGGGTAGTTATAAACCAACTAGCAGTTTCCCCCTTTATCCAGTTTTTATGCTAAGCTAAGCTAACCAGCTGCAGGCTACATAATTAACAGACAGATATGAGTGGTATCAAGCTTCTCATCTAACTCTCAGCAAGGAAGTGAATTACTATTTCTTTAACCATACTACAGTAAGTTTCAGACATGAATATAATGCTTGTCCCATGAGGTATTTGAACTCAACATTGCATTTTATATTGTGAGCAGTACCTCTAGGTGACACTGGACAGATATTCCCTGGATGAAAGTTCACGACGTTTTATTTGTTGCAGTCCTCCCATCTTCCTCGTTCCTCGGTCCAGGGTGCAGCAGAGGCTGCCATTGCGGCTGGCTACCGTCACATAGACACCGCTTACAGCTACAGCAATGAGGCTGAGATTGGCAAGGCTTTGCGCTCCAAGATGCAGCAGGGCATCATCAGGCGCCAGGACGTGTTCATCGTCAGTAAGGTGGGTGCTGAGGAGAACACGTGTTACAGCAGGACCAGGGTGCGACATGAGGAGGGGGGATTACACAACTGATTTATTCTGTCCTTGTAATTGCAAAAGAAATAAAACACCTATCACAGATTTTGAGTTACTAAAAAGAAAAAAATATTATATATTATATATTATATGCCATATATTAGAACATTTTATAAAAAAAATGTATAATACCCAATACGCTATAGTATTTTATTTTGCTGTGCTGTACCCTTTATTTTATAGCTGTGGTGTACCCATCATGCCCCAGGAGACATCCCAGTGTGCCTGAATAAGTCCCTGAATGATCTCCAGCTGGACTACCTGGATCTTTACCTTGTGCATTTCCCTGTTGGCCTAAAGGTTGAGCGTAACATCCAAAACATCCATGCATTCATCCATTATCTATGTATAATTAAATTTTCCCTCATCATGCCTTTATCCCAGAGGTCCTTAGTCCAGGCAAAGAAAAAACTATGTAGCTGCTATGAAATGATTTTGGCTTTAGAGCTCGTTAATGCAAGCTCCTGCCCCAAACAGTAAATGTGTTGCATTGAATGACTCTTGACCAGTGGGCAGAAATCAATAAAACTCAGAGAATAGCTTGAACAATGTGATTAGCCATTGTTATGACTGACAAAGAGCAACACCAACTGCAGGTGTGTTTCTATCCAGCTAACAAATATAACATGAAAATGAATCTATGCCTACAAGCATTTGTTTGACTGTTGCCGTTACAATTTCTTCCTAGAAAATGGGTGATGAGCTTTTCCCTAAGAAGGATGGAGAGATGCTGACCTCTGACATAGATTATATAGATGTATGGCGGGTAAGAACACATGTGCTCTCTCTGACACCACCACAACCTGCCAGTTTAAAAAAGGTTCGAACTAAAAGGAAATTACACAAAATATTTATATTCAACAATATCTTGACTTCTACTTCTACAGAATCACTTCTGTTTCTTCTGACACTTACAGAAAAACAGAATATCAATGGTTTTCTAAACTTAGAAAACCAAATTTACCCTGAGGGAGAAAACTGCTATCATGTTTAATAAAACATACTTCATCCAACTGGCACGGGAAGGAGATTTAGATTGTTTTCTGTCAAACCACATAGGCATTTTACAGGGGATGGCGGATGTGTGACTGTTGCTGTCTGTTGTTGTATTTGCAGGGGATGGAAGCCCTGCAAGCCTCAGGGAAGGTGAAGAGCATCGGTGTGTCCAACTTCAACATCCTGCAGCTGGAGAGACTTCTTGCTCTGTGCAGGGTGCCCCCTGCTGTCAATCAGGTACTGATTTTAAGCCTAGTTATGATTCTAATTTAGATTATATACTATTATATATTATATTATACCCTCCTGACAACAACAAAGGAATATACAAGGAAATTTAAATGTGTGCTTTGCACAATTTATTGAGAAACACAACCCCCTCCCAAATAAAAAATAAATGTTATGGTCCATAAAAATTGTATGGTCCACATGAAGGTTAGTCCAAGTCCAAAAGGTCCTCCTCATAGATCCACATAATCCAAGTAGAGAATATATTTCTTTTTCTCTATTTGCATTGCTAAAAACAAATCAATCAAACTTAGACTTAAACGTAGAACTGGGAATCTGTTGTCTGACTAAAGTTGATGGTCTGATGATTCAGTTGTTCTGATTCACTGATGGCATTCCTCGTAGAGCTCAGATTTCTTCTTGTCTTTGTTAGACAGCTGAATCTTGAAAAAGACGGGGAAAATTTGGAAAAGTGTAGCAGCTGGATTCCTGTGCAGGGCTGAAATGTAGTCTCAGGAACCAGAATAAAAGCAGAATCTTAGATGACATTATATGACCTAATCTGACATCACACAAACATCATCATCATATGTCATGTGATTAAATATTATTGGCATACATAATCTCTTTTGCTGGTTATCACAAGATAATATGTGATGTCATAAATAACGAACTGATAAATTACCTTTAGGTTTCCATGACATCATGTCATTTTAATTATATGTAATTATGTGATGTGATCACATTATATCATACAGCGGTGCAACTAGCATATTGTAACACAATGGGTTCTTTAGGGAGAACTTTCTGGAACTAAATTAGAAACTTAGCAAGCTCGGTCTAGATCAGCATCCATATGTGCTCACTTTTTGTTTGGTGTTATATCCTCCGTAGGTGGAGCTTCATCCCTACCTGGTTCAGACAGAGATGATAGAGTTCTGTAAATCCAAGGGCATCACCCTGACTGCCTACAGCCCCTTTGGCTCCCCTGCAAGACCCCCAGAGCTGTAAGACGCATAGCATGACTCACATACTCACTGATTCAGACTCATGATTTTCTGATCTATCAAGGACACAAGTCGGATAACTCAGAAGTAGTTTATTGTACATATGTTATGTCATCCTATAACTAACCAGTTATGAGAGTTCAGAGAAATAGTGCAGTTTTCCATCTGCTCTTTAATTTTATTTATATATGAATAGGATACATGTTGGTCACGCAGTACGGAAGACCTAAAATGCCTAAACAAAAATACAGGTGCAATACAACAAACAGCATTATATGCATTTTCTTTTCACGTATGCATTTACTGTCATAATTAAATGAAACCCATATATAAAAAAGGCAATTATTTAGCTTTGTGTCTTAAATAACTGAACCGGAGTTCAATAAGAATTTCACAGCTTTTAAGGATATGTACAAGCACAACTGACTGCACACAGGTAGAGTTCCTTGATGTTTCTGAAGCAGACTGAAAGTAGGACGCAGGATCAGTCTAGTGAAATATGGAGTAATAAGTGTGATAGAATACCGCAACTAGCCACGAGCCTACTGATTCTTGTGAAAGAAAACATCCTGTGCTCTGCTCGGTTTTTCTTGCCTATCTTAGGTTCAGAGGAGACACTGATCCACATAAGCTCCTGGAGGACCCAGTCGTAGCAGATATAGCCAAGAAGCACAGACACAGCCCTGCACAGGTCAGTGTGTGTGTGTGTACTGTATATGTGTACATGTGTGCATTCTTTTGTTAGTAACGGTGGTGTTCTGCCAGGTTTTGCTGAGGTACCATGTGCAGCAGGGTATTACAGTCATCCCCAAGAGTGACAAGCCTCATCACATCCTTGAAAACACAAAGGTAAAACTTCTCCTCTTGCTCTACTTTGTATACAAGGTTTCTATCTCTCAGGCTCATGCATGTCTCAGGTTTTCATTATTTTGTTGCTTTTGGGAAAGTGCAGAATGCCACTCCTTCCTACATGCAGCTGTGGCCCAACACGGCTCGGAGTTCACATTAAATGTAGGGTTTTTGGAAAAACACCTACATTTTGTTATTTTCTACTTGGGGAGAGGAACAATCTTCTAGAGTTTCCCGACCGTAGAATATGACATGTCTGACTGCGTTGGATAGGTATTTACATATTAGGTGCTCAAAGATTTCCATTATTGCCATAAAGCAAATAACTGCATAACACATGTGCTCTCAGTTGCTCACAAAATTCAATAATTATCTCCTATTTTTTAACCTGTTCGACTGGCTTATATAAAAATAATTATCTGTGGCAAATCATGAGCTGCAGAGGTCCGCACCAATAGTTTAGCACACAGGAAAGCAAGTACTTTTTGGTAGACTTGACAGCTAAAAGGCAAGAAATGTTATGTGATATGGTTATATCAGGCAGTTTGTGTAGTGGTTTGATTAAGTTTTCATAAATATGATACAAAATAATCGTTTTGCAACAGATTAACACAGAATTACTCAATTAAGCAACCTGGCACAATCAGCTACAGTACAGTCAGAAAGTAAAGGGTCACCAAAGGCAGTAAGATTCCACCTGGGGGGACCGTGAATGTCTGCACAAAATGTCAAGGCAATCCATCCAGCAGCTGTTGAGATAACGCAGTCTGAAACAATGTAATGGACTGAACTATAGGTTCAGGTTCGAGGTGATTTGAAAGGCAGCATCAATGTCTCGACGACTCCAAGCCTCAACAAAAGCATCATCATGCACACATATGCATTGTATTTGCTTTTAACAAACACAAACATATTACATTACATTTAGGCATTTATCGCTTTTATCCAAAGCGACTTCCAAATAAGAGCTTTACATAAAATGCATAGAATCATGGTCGAAAACAACAAGATGTCGTATCAAATAATATGAGGGCTGGTGATGAATCACAAGTGCTATAGGTAAGTACATCGCTGCCAGTGGCAAAACCAAAAAGAGCATTAAATCAAGGAACAGATTATATCCGTTCCTTATCAATCACAGTACAATCAAGCTAGACAACAATTCTAATATAATATCACACGATATGCTGTACTTTATAGAGCCAATGTGTCACATTTGTTGTATTCCCGGAACAAATGAGTCTTTA
>JAVQJD010097984.1:0-18007 GCA_036023655.1 Nannoperca australis | reverse complement strand
CTAAAAGCAATTTATGTACATACATTTTACTGCTACTTTTGCACTTCTGGTTAGATGCTAACAGCATTTTGTTGTCTCAGTACGTGTACTCTGTACAATGACAATAAAGTTGAATCTAATCTAATCTAATCTAATGTCTAAAAGCAAAAGCAACATTTTTTTTCTATTACTCCCTTCGTGAATGTGGTGGAAATTCCCTTTTTACTGCTTATTTTTCATGTTTTACATTTTTACAAGGCTGTGTGTCTCGCTTCCTCCTCGATGTGTTCAAATCGGTGTGTAAGGCCTTAAGTCAAGCATCACCCCCTTCTTCCTGTATCATATCTTTTCTCTCTCACAGAGATAGACTGGGATGCTTAGTCTCTGGAGGAACGATAAGACAGCCAGCTATGAGTGCCAGTATTATTTGAAGACAAAGCATCTTTGCTAAGACAACTTTTTTCTATCATTGATCTGTCCAGAAAACTTGGGATAAAACTTTCATTTTTGAAACACACTGTGTGTGTTTTCTCTTTGGTGTGTGTGTGTAGGCGATGGAGGTAGAGAGAGCCATGTCCAGTGAGCTGCAGGCTCTAAAGCAGGAGCTCCAACAAAAAGGAAGCCACAACAGGCCGCAGGATGAGGAGCTGATCAGTGCCATGAGGGAGCAGGTAACTACTAACATGCACAATCCACATGTAGCCAAACCAAACCAAAGCTGATACTAAATGTAACTGTTGAAAGGAAGTTCATGTAAAATGTCTTGAGAGCATCGCATGCTCACACGGACAGAATGACCTGAACACACTGCACCAGCGCCTCTGTATGTGTTTTCATATTATTTTTCCTGTCAAACGTGTTGCCAGTTTACTGTCATTTACACAAGAAAATGTTGGCTGAGGATTCAAGTTGTTTTAAACTACATTTTCCCAAAACATAAAGAACACAATGCAAGACAAGACAATATCTTACAGTAAAACCTTAAAGAACAGGTAATGGAACTAATTTAAAGTAAGCCAGAAGACATAAAATAAGACAAACAGTTTGTACCTCCTATTATGTTTCTTCCTTCTTTAGAGCTAAATAAATGAGCCCCAACTTCACAGAACTCCCTATATATATCTAATAAGAACCATACAGCTAAATCAGGCTTTGTCTGACTCTTCCAATGACTGAGATCAATCCATCATGTGCTAATATAGCCCGCCAATGCAAGTCCACATTATTGTTACCTGTTACCTGGTGGTAGAAGAGGCTTGTCTCCCAATAAACACAGCTGGGGAGATTCTGGAAAATTGTTAATGCAACTACTGTTCAATACTTTTGGCTACTTGTTTCCTAAATAGAGTAAGGAAACTTCCCACATTAAATGAAGGAATGTACCTACTTAATTTTAAAACAATTGTAATTTTTATTCAGGGAGGATAAAGTCAGAGAATATTTGCAGCACCTCCCCCAACACTCTCAGCTATCAACATTGGTGAACTGATGGGGTGTGATGTAAGCGACTGGTGGTGACATAACTTTCATATCAATCATTTTTTAGATCTGCGTTTGTGTTTGTTTTTCAGGTGTTGCGTCTCACCCAGAAGGAACAGGTGCTGGAGGAGCGTTTGGAGAGTGTGTTTCAAGAAAACACTGAGCTGAGGGCGAGTTTGGCCTCATTACACACACGCCTGGCTCTGCATGACCAACTCAACCAGCAGCACAGCCAGCAGGTACATACATACATACATACGTAACAGGCTTGTGCTGAAACACACACAGGGAGGCAGGCAAAGGCAGACAAGGCAGCACAAAACAGCTCAGTGTGGTTAGTTGGTGTATGAATGAAAGAGCCTCAATAACAAAGGGATTTTCTGCTCCCTGTCTGGCGGACTGGGTTTGAGCTGGGATTGTGGAAAGCATTGCTAAACAATCACCTCATCCCCGTCATTGTAACTTCCACCCGCTATTCTGGATTCCACTCGTGTTCGTTTAGTTTCATGCTAGTCCGGAGGCTGGAATCTGGCACGTCAGGATTTCTGTCTAATTGAACATTAGTGAAAACATAGTCACATGAAAGCTTTTCTAAAAAGCACACATAGCCTTAGTTAAACAGTTTAGTCTTATTAAATCCACCTCTCTGTGTTTATCATCAATAGAGGATTCAATCTGAGAATGCATACTGTTGTTTTATCTCAACCTCCATAATTTGTCGTACTTGTTGCTAACCTTAGATTCACGTTAGTGCCTGCGGGTTTCGTCTCTATGTTCGTGTGTTTTCATGCATGTGTACGCACCTCCTTGTGTTTTCAGCTAGCTGAGGCGTGGCAGGAGGCCGAGGTGGCGCGGGGTCGCTCGCAGCAGCTGCAGGTCCAGGTGGAGGAGCTTCAGGAGGAGGTGTCCCTGCAGGAAGCCAGGAGCCACGGAGATGCCTCTCTGCTGTCCGAGCTGGAGAGCAGCCTGGAGACGGCAGAGCTGGGAGTTAGCAAGGAAGAGGTACTAAAGCCGCAGGAGTCAAGCAGATAACTCTCAATGACAGTCACAATACAGTGTTTTAAACCAACCACCACAACATATTGGCTGAAGCCAAAGGTGTATTTCTTCACGGCTGAAAGTGGTTCCCACAAATACACTATTTCCTCAAGATACTGCCAAAAACACATTTGTAAACTCACACTAGATTTATAACTTTCACAAGCATCAAACATGTTTTAAACGTGTTGTGATACAGGAGTTTTAATTAATTAACTTTGTTTTATTCACGCAGTCCATTGTGAGTCTGATGCTAAATCAGCAATAGTCTTTAAGGGACATACTGTTATAACAAAGAACCAGCTTTATCATTATGGCTTTAGGTATGGGTAGGCAAAATAAAACATGACATGATGACCTACAACATTAAACGTAAAACAGATGTTCCTGTGACAGAGCATGAGCAAAATAGTTTCCAGTTCTTCTCCTAACTGTTATCGTGAATGCTGCAGAGTAATTGTGCAAAACGAAAGTAAGTAAGTAGGAAATATTCGGTTTGTCTGAACAATAGAACAAAATCAACCAGCCTGGACTACGAGTAAAAGAGGCTGTAAATTATAACAAGTACTTTCACTGACAGAGACACCAGAATAGTTTGGGACCGGCTGCACTGACTTTATCTCCATACTGCGGTTGGCAAGTGTTCGTTTTTGGGTTTGTTCTATTGAACTCCTGCCCACAATGACTCAAGTATGTTTTGAGGGGAAATTGTTTTCCTGTGATCACTGGAAACAAGAATATTAAAGTGTTTCCTCAGAGACGTGTACAGTTATATAACATAATAATGGCACCGGAGAAACATCTGTAAGTGGAATTTTAGTAAACAAATAAAAGAAAGAAAAAATGTAGTGAAAGTACGGTAGCTGTCTTTGCAGAGAGGAACATGTTGACAGAACATTTTGTGTGAGTTCTCCGTGACAGTGTGACTTGTGTTTGACGCGAGGAGAAGGTGCGAACGTTTTGATTTTCAAAGTGAAGACGCCACAAAGAAATGTTAGATAAGGCCAAGTTTGATTTATGTCCCTCTGACAGTGAGGCCAAATCTTCTAACTCCCCCAATCTGGGTGTCTGCTGTTATTGTTTTGCTCCAGCAGGAAAATATGATGTATACCGGTAACAGCGCTCATGAGTCACTCACTACATTTCCTGTTTGTCATAGCCACATTGTCGGAGACTTTCCTAGTTTCACCGCTTTCAGCACACATTTACACCCGTTTCTGTAAACCCATCACCCATCAAGATATGATATGATTATCGTGAGATCGGTATCATCATGTGGTGTATTTTCCTCAAGGAAGTTAAATAAAGTGATTATGAGGTAATGCTTCCTGTTTAAATACTTGATGTCACATGTGGCATGCTGAAAGAAGAAAGGAGAAGGACATTTTTTTAGTAATGGGATTCTTTTCGTTAAAACATCTGAAACAGACTATCATTTTAATGTAGGGCAAATATACATTTGCAGCCTCCAACTTTAAAGAAAAGTTAACACCTTTTTGAATGTCATAACTGACATAAATGTGTTTTCTCCTGTCTCTCAGATAAAGCAAGAAATGGGCTCCATCCTTCAGTTACTGCACCCCCTGAGCCAGGAACTGAAGAGCGCAGGGAGGTCAGAGGTCATGGATCAAACGGAGGACCTGCAGGCCGTGCTGCAGCAGCTGAAGGGAGTGGCCCAAACCTTGGCACAGGCATCCGGCCCTCAGGTATGAGATAGTACATAGATACATAAAACGAGCAACTGGGGCAGGAGAGGCAATGCAAAACAAAAGGCTGACCTTGTTATTTGAAACCCACGGGAGGACAGGAACATTACACTGTAGCATTTATGTCTTTTGCTTTTTTAATCATATATCATTATTGTCTACATGTGTAGGGTGTATATATATGTATGTGTATAATTCCCAGCTATAAAATTCTTTTGTGTGTCTTGAGTTTGATGAATACGTCTGCTAGATAAACAGGTTATGAAGACCTGTGTGTGTATTAGCTGTTTACTCTTTAAAAAGATAGATGGAAAGAAAAAACACAGAGCAGCACACTTGTTGCTTTTTAAACACAGCTTATGTAAGAGAAGAAGATATTTTAATAGTACATAAAAACATGTTTTATTGTTTCACCTTGCACCTCTAAAATGTAGGTTTTTATGATCCAGAAAAGGACAACTGTAAGTGGAATAACTTCCCCACTTTGTCACATCCTGGATTCAGAAAGAATCCTACTCACGTGCCAGTGTACATGTATTCACAGTTAGCCTATCTACCCCCTAGTGGCTGCAAGAGGCACCATACTGAACCATGCTGAGGCTGTGTCCTTTTTTTGCAATGGATGCCAATGTATTGTTGCAATTGATCGCTTATATGCTTCACTAAGCCTCTATTTGTCACAAGCGAGCATATACAGTTGTCCGGTTGTGTCTCGTGGCGTTTGTTTTCCATTTAGACCAGTAACGGGCGTTTATCACTGTAACTAAATATTCTCGCCCCACCCTCTTCCTCCCTCGGAGCACTGTGCAAATAGGCTGAAGCAACAGAAACTCCTTTTGGTGTACATTTCTGAGAAATGCACAGCAGACACCTGATCTCTCTGTCACCTTCTCAGTCACAGGAGCTGAATCGAGCTTTTGTCGACAGGACGGGTGATAAGTGTGGGAATCCGAGCACAGGACGGGAGCTGACAGATCAGGTAACCCAGTGATGGAGGAGCGGAGCACACAGCGGCCCATTGTTTTAGGATTTGGCTGCTGTTACCGAAATCATCTCTCAGACAGATTCACTGACCTTTGAGAGCATTTTTACTGGAGATATATTTTAAAGTTTAATAATTTTTTTGCTTCGGAAATTACTGCTTGCTACCAGCTTTAATTGGCATAAATTATTCAGTGCATGACTTACAACTTGTAGCCTCTGTACTTGAATTTTTCACTTTAATTCAATTTTGTAGCTTTTATAAAAGGTTCAATTTAATGTGTGGTTATGTATAACACCTGAATTAGTTTATTCACCAATTACACCAAAGTGTCTTTAGTTTTTATTTTATCCTATTGCAATTTAACAAACAATAAGTGTGCAAAACACATGTACATCTTACTCGGAGAAAACAAAACAAAAAGCACTAACAAGACTGTTAAAGGCTCATTTTAAAATGTTTTTTTATTACAGCTACAATGTTTCAACCCCAAACTGGCTCTTCATATGGTACAGAAGAATCAAAGGATTCAAAATAATAAAAAAGACATTTTAACAGGAACCGTTTTGGAAGGCAGAACCTGTTTTAGTGCAACAAAAATGCCTTTATTTGTGTTTTGAACAGATAAAAACTGAGTTTTACACAGCGATCTAAACACAGTTCATCTCTTCGTCCTCCAGAACGTCCAGCTGCAGCAGGAAAACGCTGAGCTGAGGCAAAAGCTGCAGAGCGTACAGGAGCAGGCTGAAGTCGTCCAACAGGCCATCAGAGACCGAGATGAAGCCATAGCCAAGTGAGAAGCTAATTTTTTTCCTCAATATTCTCAAAGAAAATTACAATATCTAATATGCTCAGACGCCTTTGACAGCGATGTTTGAGATGCATAGATTTTAGGTTGAATATTCTGGAAAAAACATCAATGAATTACTGTTAGGGGCACACAAAGAGAGAAGGCTATTCATTGATTTCATATAGAAAAGCTACTCTTGCAGCCATAAGAACGAGTTTGAACGTGACATTTCTGTGATGTGACTGAAGAGGTTTCATTATTTCTTGGTAGGAAAAACCTGATGGAGGCCGAGTTGGTGAGAAGTAAAAATGACATGATGTCCCTGAACAACCAGTTATTAGAAGCCATCCAACGTAAACTGGAGCTGTCACAGGAACTGGAGGCCTGGCAGGTGGGATCTGTTTTTTTTTCTCTGTAGAGCTTTTTGTCCCCCCTGTGCAGTCTGCTCTATCCTAAACCACTTAAATCATCTCTCATGCTGTCTCTTTGTCACGCTGTCTTAACTCCCTTGCAATCTGTGAGCTCATCTCAGATCCTTACACCCTTAGCATCTGCATCATAACTAACAAAAAGTCACTTTTTGAAGCAGGCTGTCTGCAGTTTTAGTAATAATTTGACAAGAGAGGAGGTGGATGTATCTCAGTTTGGCACAGACGCAGCCATATATCTCTCAGCCCTGTCAGTTTGGAGGGATATGAACGGCAGGTGTCTCTGTCTACGAGTCCTTCTGCTGCTGAGTCACTATGCCAAGCCGAGCCATCTGCTGGAGGGTCTGATCTCTCGTGTCCTGATGAAGATAATGCAGATAACATTTGAACAAAAAACACTGATTCATTTTCTGGACGAATCATGTTTGTTAGCCAAAAGCAGAAGCATGGCTAAAAGCATTCACTAAAAAGTGTTAATTGTTTGTTATCATTGATAACAATCAATAATCTGTAAAAAAATAAAAATAAAAAAAAATATTGCTTTGGATTTGTAATGCAAACATATAAATGTGTGTGTGCAGATTCAGATGGGTATATGAGGCGTGACAACACACAATCTACAAATATATAATTAATTTACACTTGCAGTGATGGGTCCACAAAAACAAACTGTTAAAGAAATGTACAGGAATAAAGCCATGTACAAATCCACAGAATAGTTCATAGGAACAGAGAAAACAGTTAAATGTAGATCATGAAAGCATGATACTATAATATGGTTTGTTTTAGAAGTCACTCTTTTAACTTGTTGTGTGCAAAGAAACCTAGCGTCTGCGAACTACCAGTAGTACTCTAACACCCCTTCAGCGTCAGATCAATTGACCGAAGAATTAAATTTTCCAAAGCAGGTCACAAATGTAGTTTCATTTTAAAACGGCTAAAATAGTTGTTTTTGTCAAATGTTAAACGAGGAGGAGTAAACGGTTCATTTGTTGGAGACTATTTTAAGCAAAGGATTAATACACCTTTGGTGATCTAGTGCGTATTTACAGCAGCAGCGTAAAAACCACAGTGCCCATGTTCATTGTAATGAAGGAACATGTCACCCATTGCAATGATGTGCCTTACTGGTGTGTCTTTAATAGTGGAGATCTAAGGTACAGATGAACATGCAACAGTGTATCAGGGTTTGGCTACAGAGACAAGACTTGTTAGTTTTAATGATATGGGAGACACCGGACTGAATCCCTCCTCCTAAGACTTCCTGCTCATTTTCTCTTCCTCCCCACTTTTCCTCAGGATGACATCCAGATCATCATCAACCAGCAGCTCAGGTCGCAGCAGCAGTCGGAGCTTCCTCAGAAGAAGTCCACCTCCAACGGCATGTCCTTCTTTCGCAAGCCCAACAGGACGGCCTCCACCCTGACACGCCAGCCCTCCACCTGGAGTTCAGACACTAATCAGGACAAAACCCAATCCCCCTGGAGGGACTGGTTAAGACGAGGGAAAGGGGCGCAGTATGGCAAATAACGGACAATGAGTGCTATACCTTCCTCCGGAATGCTGAGGATGTGGCGGGAGGACACGTCAGAGTGCAGCTTCCCGTACATCTTGTGTGGTGAAAAGAAGCCATGAAGACACTTTTAATTCAGTGATGAACAACAGAGCCACTACGGAGAAACAGTTGTCAAATAGACACGTGTACACATTTCACTGAGAGGCTGAGCCTTCCTAAAATCTAAACTGTGACTACGTGGGACGCTAGTATTTTCACAGAACTAACCTGGAAAGGTTTGCTTGAGACTGTAAATATTGTGCCTTATTTTGTAATATTGGTAACATTGTGAATGTCTTCATGTCTGAGACTTTATATGTTATACATAACAGGTGTAGATCAGCACAGAGTATTTGTTATTGTCACAGATCAAAAGAGGAGGAGCAGTACTGTCAAGAAATAAACGATCAAACTGTTTGTAATCGTACTGATGTTTGTCTTTTTCTTACTGTCAGTTTTGCTCAAAAGCTAAACGTAAAAATATTAATTGTATAAGAAACACTGTCTTTGTGTACACTGAGAAAGCAGCTTTTTGTTCTCTGAATGATTTGATGTGGCATGTATCACATGTATGTGTTCAATATTAAAGCTGTTTAGTACAAACGCTGTTGTTTCCCAACTTGTCTGACTGACCACATCTGGAACAACTGCTGGATCATTTCATAAAACATCAAATAATCCTTTGAGGGTGTTTTTGACGGTTCGTGTTCAGAATGTTAATATAATAAACTGAAAAGGGGAGAATCGGGCAGCTGACAACACAGCTCGACCAGTAGCAAGAAACGCCTAAAAATGTGAGTAAAGAAAACTACTCGATTCAGAGAATTGTTTTTTTTGTTATTTTGATTTATATAAAATAATTTAAGATTAATCACAGAAATTTCATTTACATGTTTAAAGTTAAATTTATTTTCACTGCCTTACAGCATGAAGTTGTCGTAACATATCTGCAGCATATTGTTAAGGCTAAGGATCCAAGACACACGTTACTGCATGTAAGTTAATAAATAAATGAACTACTGAAAAAATAACAGATACCAAACACCACCAAGGTGCTGCTGCAGCAGGACAGAAGGAGAAAGCCAGCTGAACAAAAGGGCCTGCTTATATTGGCTCAGCACACTAATCCACACAGGTGCCTGCCAATGAGATGATCAACTCAAAATCACTAGCCAACAGGAAAAACCAAAATAAAACAGGATGTAACAACGGAAAGTTCTACCATGGAACTTTACATACTCTGTTTTGGTCTTTAATTTGAATTCCTTTGACGTAAATTAATTTCAAGACACGTCCCTCCTTTTTACACACTTAAAAAATGCTCAACGATGATAATATCACTGGGTGGCTGTTCAATTTCTGCTTCAGCGTGTTTAATTACCATATCCATATACCATATACCATAGTACTCACATTACTGGTGATTAAGGTTTTAAGGGTTTGTGCATAAATGTAGAAAGTGGATTTGGTTGCAGCAAAAAGCCAAACCGTTTTTTCAATGGGTCAAAACAAATAATAATTACATAATATTTATAGGACATCAAACACATAGGAGACACTGACATCATCACACTCTTTAAAGTAAAAGGCTCAGACAAAATTATCAAAAGGGGCATATGTTAAAAGCCTGTTTGTCTAATTACAAAAGACAATTCTAGTAGAAAATGCAAGATATTCTAATGTAGACACACATTTTTTTTTTTACAACTAGTAAAAAAATTTCAAAAGGGCTTGCATTAACCTCACACAGCCAGTGCAGTCTCACATTTGAGAAAAAAGGAAAGAAAGAAGAAAAAGTTGTTCTCGACAAATGACACGTTTTGAGCTCCGATTTCAAGTGTTACTATTATCATTTTGTAATTTTTGAAAAATAATTTTCACAAAATGTTTTTATGTATTTACTAAATAAAGGTATTATTTAATTTTTTTGCCAGGCCCCGAAATGACTAAAGATAATTTGTGTGTGATATATTGTTCATCCAGGTGTTTAAACTAAGTCTAAATCGTATAAAATATAATTCATATATTCTTTTTAAATGTACATGCACATTCTCCCTTTTTTCTTTTTACATAGTAAATGCAAATAGTTTCTTATCTGGAGCTTAAATTCGTTTTTACATAACTGTCAAGAATGATTCTTACAACTATTTATTGTGAATAGAATTTAATATATTTATTTTCATTTTCATTTTCATTTAGAGTTGCATACGTTCAATATCTACAATATGCCATACAGAGAGGTTGTTTTATTAACCCGTTTAAGATTATGTTTTCATGTTTTGTAAAAAAGTTACTCAGGACTGCACACTATCCGTCTCATTTTGATGACGTTTACAATTTCAATTTACTGAGTAACTGCTACTGGTTTCGTAGAAGCAATTTCGTAAATCAAAAACACACACTTCTTTCCGTCAAACAGGTACGACAACCCTCTTTATCGTTTGCATACATTATTTAGACTGATAATACACGAAATCAATAGAAAAGTTGATAAAATCAATGCTGAAATAGAGTCGTGGTGACAGCTTAGCTTGCTACTCCACAAGCTAGCTAACTAGCTAACTAGCCCTGATGTAGGACGGTCACTGCTATGAGCTAACCCTCTTAGCTAGTTAGCTAACTAGCAGGAAGTAGCTAAAGCTGCTACTAAATTTCTAAATGGGTGACATGGCACTTTCGAAATAGCATAACAGTGGCTAGTTGTAAAGCCGGTTCAATAAAGTAACACGAGTTATGACTGTAAGGTGTTTAACTGAAGTGATTGGTAACCGTGACAACACATTGTAACGAGAAGCCGCCGACAAGCACTGAACCAGCAAACAGTATAGTCAACGATTATGACAGCCTGTCCATATGTTCACTGCTCCGTGTCAGACTGGTAGCAGGAGTGGTTGTTTTATTGATTTGTTTTCTGAAAGTTTCTAACCTCGTCAGAAGCGGTTTCTCATAATCAACAACCCGTATTTGCCTGTCAAATCTGCCCCGTGGTATCTTCCGAGGAGAAATAGAATATAACGGGCGACTAGTATTTATTTAAGGTACACCCAACAATCATGATGAGATGCTGTATGAAATATTGTTCACTCACAAAGAGGATGTATTCACGAGTCCCTGCACAAATCGGCATACTTGGAAACAGAAAATAGACAGTCAATATTAAACTGTCAAAGTCAGAGGGGAGATCATATTGTGTTAGGAAATGAATCAAGAGTGAAAACAGTAGGAGGCAAACAAGAAAATAATACATTCAGTCCAAAGTAGAGTTGGTATGATGTGGAGAAGAGGAATAAATAGTAAAGAGGATGTAATAATGAGCAGATTGAAATTAGTTCAAAGTAATCGAAATGGTACTATTTACATTATTGGAAAAACATCTGGCACTTTTTTTGTGATCAGTGTAGAGCATGTCCTTGATGAAATGCAGAATATATGAGATACAAAGGCAAGATAAGTTTTCACAATTGCGCAGATGAGGACTATTGGAGTGTGGAGGTTTGTAGAAAATGCAGGAGATGTCCGTATAGATATTTGAGGACAACCGAACTGATTAAGCGACTGTATGGGCTTGGCAATGAGGGACATTATATTTCGGAGGCAGTAATGCAACATCAAGAATGCCGACAACCCCCCGCTGCAGGAAAAGGAGAAGAATGTATTATGGCACATTTTGATTAAAATTACAGACAAAGTGATGTGGTGGCCTGGAGACACAGTTAATTTGAATGAAGTGGTGATAAAAAAAGCAGTTAATGATTAGGTGCTGAAGTTGTGCAGCTCTGCATTTTACTGAAAGGATAAGGTGATTATGATTTCATGTGTATGTGGAAATATATTGTAAGTGGTCACTAATTCCTTACTTGGAAATTGTAAGTCTTGTTCCAGTGCCACTTAGTTGTTGTGTCTGCATTGTTCCTTAAGGCTGGGATCTTGGATGGAATGAGCGTTGAGCCCCAGTGAGATGACAGACCAGGGCAACAACAACCAGAACATCTCCTGCAACCCCTTCGCTGCCCTCTTCAGCTCACTGGCTGATGCCAAACAGTTTGCATCAGGCCAGAAACCACAACAAGTGTCTGCAGAACCACCACGTGAGATTTCGGAGCTATTGCAAAGTAGAGTCGGTGCTTTCGTGGATCAATGAGTCAAAATGCAGTTCATAAGAAAATGCATATATTACATCATATCAGCATTCGAGATTCGTATTCGTGTTTTAAACATTTCTTGTCAGTATATGTCATACATTACATTTAAGGTATTCACATGGTTTCATACTCTTGTATTACAGTGGAGGACTCCGGAGAGAGCCAGTCAGAATCAGAAAACTCTGTATCAGACAGCGTTGATGACAATGACGACTCCTTGGCAGAGATCAGCCGCTCCTTCCGGTCCCGGCAGGAGCTGTGTGAACAGCTCAATGTCAATCACATGATCCAGCGGATTTTTCTCATTACACTGGACAACAGTAAGTAAAAGGAGAAAAATAATCAGTAACGCTTTCATACAGCACAAATGCACAGGACTCTATAGGTCTATTGAATACATGCTGGACCCATGAATATGAGACAACTGTCACAGCCTAAACTCTGGCTGTCACATTTATCCATATTCATGCTCTTTGTTTCTCATGCTTTTTTGACTTGTCTATCTCTTTACACATCTCTGTCGCTTTTTTCTCTGTCTCACTTTTTAGGGTTGGTTAAACTAAATGTATACATCAATATTATTAAATTAGTTTTCACGCCTTTCAACTTGTGTCCAATCACACGTTGAACCATTAAGATCGGTCTGAATGGGATGCTACAAAAAAAACCTTCACATTGCGTAGAAGTAGTCACTGTGTCCTTTTAAAAAAAAAAATTACACTGGAAATTCAACATGGTAGACAGTAGAGATGATTAACAATTGTAAACACCAGCACTTTCTGTAATTTCTAGTTAACTTATTGTAGCTGTATGTTTATAGTAAACTTGCGGCAATTCTAGAGTAACTCTAGTTTCTGTAGTAACCGGTCTTCAGTTCACCTTTTCATACCAAAGCTGACCAGTGTAAAACCCCGGGTGTGAGATGGGAGTTGCATTTTACGGTCAGGTAATTCATATTTGACCCTTTGGCATTACCAGCAAACCCTTTTGTCCCTGAGGTACTTGCTTCAGTCTGGAAGAGACAGACAGACAGACAAACAGACAGACAGACAAGTGTCAGATGTAAATGTGTTGTACCTAAATAGCATAGTCCGTCTGTTCTGCTGTTCTTTGCGGTATTGTTGGTAAGTTTCCAGTGTGTACTGCAACAAATGACTCACCACCCTTTAAGACAATACAAAGACCTTGCACACTGTGAAGTCTCCCTGTGAAGTCTGACTGTGAGTTGGCTGGGTCTCTCCAGTACAGACCGCTCAAGGGCGAGTCATGGTGCGCAGGAAATGCAGGCTAAAAGCCCCTCTGTTTTCACATAGAGCCCTTTGATGGATTCCTCTACCACCTCAGTCTGAAATAAACCAGAGTGAATACATGCTGTGCGTTTAATCCTCCCATGTCTTATTTATTTTGATGTTGATGTTAATGCTGTTGATATATTTCTCGACTACAATGAATCCAGTATTCATGGTTGGCTTGGTTTAAGCTTCATGGGAAGCAATATGGGCAATGTGATTTGAGCAGACCTTATTTCATGGTCCCTGGCTTTATTCTCACCATTAGGTGATCCCAGTCTGAGAGGAGGTAATGGGATCCCTCCTCGCTGTGTTTACCTGGAGGAGATGGCTGCAGATCTGGATGGACAGGACTGGCTTGACATGGACAACATAGAACAGGTCACATGGCAACAACATGTTTTTCACTCTGCTCTTCCCATGCCTTGTTTCTCTCCTCTCAATAAACCACTAAATGTTTGGTACAATTGGTATCCTCCAGGCGTTGTTCAACCGCCTGTTGCTGCTAGAGCCAGGAAATCTCCTCATCTACATGACGTCATGCAGCGCTGTTAACCTGTCTGCTGACCGTGATGCTGGAGAGAAGCGTGTCATCCCTTACCTTTTTGCTTGTTACCAAAGGGCCAAAGAAGAGGTGCGAGTTTCTACTGCAGGACTGTAATTGTCGCACTTTAATGCAACTATTTTCAGAGCTTGCCTGCTGTTAATAGACTTTCCTCACTAATTGGAACTTAAAAATAACCCATTCTCTTCCATAATTCATTGACTTGATTGTCTGTGCACCAGGTGACGAAGGTACCGGAGAAGCTACTGTCGTTTGCCGTTCGCTGTAAGAACCTGACAGTTTCTAACACACGGACGGTCCTGCTCACCCCAGAGATCTACATCAGCCAGAATGTCTACGAACAGCTTCTGGACCTGCTGCTGGAAGCTTTCAGTGGAGCACGTAAGTTCAGGATTGGGCCAGTTTAGGCGTGACTGTTTCCTTCGTCGTGTATTTTTTATTTTAGTTTTCTCTTCTCAGTTTCTTACAAAGTTACTGTGTTTCAGAACCCGAGGAGGTGGTCGAGTTTTTGGAGGAGGCCATTGCTGGCATCCTCTGCGACCAAGAGGTGCGTACCTTCGCGGAGGTGATAGTACCAGTGTTTGATATCTTCCAGGGACGCGTCAAAGACTTGGACCTGTGCCAGCCTCTCCTCTACTCACACCTAGATGTCCTGCTCTATTTCAGCCACAATAAAGATATTGCCAAGGTCAGGAGACACACACTGACGTTTTCAAATGTTGTTGTAAATTTGCCTACTTACAGCAGCTGTTCATTTCAGTGATGCTACTAATCAAGTGATATACAATAAGTAAGTAAGCACAGAATCACAATCAGATATATTGTAATGGTATAACGTTTCACTGTGCTACCTAAACCGTTGATGTTTCTTTAGTCCCCCTAACTTTTCAAATCCTTCCACAGTTGTTGTTCTTTTTCGGCTTTCATAGGTGTTGGTGGAACACATTCAGCCCAAAGACCCAGCTAATGGTTTACAGTATCAGAAGAGCCTACTGGGGGCAGTGTTGAGTATCTCCTGCTTGTTGAAAACCCCAGGTGTGGTGGAGGGGCATGGCTACTTCCTGAACCCCTCCCGCTCCAGTGCCCAGGAGACAAAGGTCCAGGAGGCCAACATCCACCAGGTAAACAGATAATCTTTGTTTGATGTTCTTGTTTTGTTTACATTAAAAAAAAAGAAACTGTATCCTGATTGTCAAACTATGTCTCTGGGATATTCATCTTTACTGCCCTTGTGTTGCAGTTTATGGGCCAGTTTCATGACAAGTTGCACCAGATCTTGAAAAACCTGCTCCAGCGATCTGGTGAGACGCGCCACTTGCTGCTCTCGTGGTTGGGCAGCTGTCTGCAGGCTAACGCTGGCCGGGCCAAGATATGGGCCAATCAGATGCCAGAGATCTTCTTCCAGATGTACGCCTCAGATGCATTCTTTTTAAACTTGGGTGCAGCACTGCTGAAGCTGTGCCAGCCCTTCTGCAGGCCACGATCGCCCAAACTGCTTACCTTTAATCCTACTTACTGCGCTCTCAAAGAGCTGAGCGAAGAAGAAAGGCACAATCGCAACGTGCACGCAAGAGGTTAATATACGTGAAAATCTGTGTCAATAACCCTTCCCTTTGACCATTCTAAACATTGATTCATTATCAGTTTTAATGCAGCAGCTCTGCTATTTGTTTTGCTTTTATAAGTGGCTTTGTTGCAGTTTTTACAGCATTTGTTTTAATAGCAGTAGTGTTTTCAATTTCATGACTAAATGATCCCTTTCCTCTTACACCAGGTCTCGACAAGGAAACCTGTCTGATCCCTGTGCCCCCTCAGCAGCCGGTGGAATCTGCACAGTCCTACAGCCTGCTGACTGAAAACCTCATCTTCACACAACTCACCCTGCATCTTGGCTTCCACAGGTACACACCTTCAAACCCTCACCAACATAATGTCCATAAAGATTTAAAAGAGACTATTTGTTTCACATATCCCACAGAAATGTAGTGTACTGTATGCTTCTCGTGTTAGCACCATATGTCAGAATTAAACCATGTTTTCTTTGTTCGGTTTGTCTCCATGCATCTGTGCGCATCTATAATTTGCATGTGCAGACTCCATGAGCAGATGGTGAAGATGAACCAGTCTCTCCACCGGCTCCAGGTGACATGGCAGGAGGCCCAGCGAACAGGCAACCCTATGTCGGAGCAGCTCCTGGAGCAGTTTGAGCGCCTGATGATTGTTTATCTGTCAACCAAAGCTGCCACTACACAGCCTGCCATGCTGCAATGCTGCCTTAACCTCCAAGCTTCCACTGGTACTCTGCTGGTTCAGCTTGGCATGGGAAACCAGGGGCCTGAACATGTAGCACTCAGTTTTCCCCTTCCCACCCTGCAGGATACCATGCTGTGCTATGTACCAGGTAGGGCAGTTAAACAGAGCAGTTTGAAAGCCATGGTTTAGGCCCAGTGAAAAAGTTCAAATACTTTCGGACCTGATATTTAAGTCTCTAACTCTGGGTTGCATACAGCTGATACTCCAAAATGTTTTTAAATTACTGCAGCTGTGCATTAGTCACTCGTAGTACACGTATTCATTCGTGGTGAACATTCCTACATGTGATAGTTGTTACTTACGTGTGCCTTTTGTTTGTCAGAGTTTTTTGCAGAGAACATGGGAGATTTTTTCATCTTCCTGCGTCGATTTGCAGACGATGTTTTGGAGACGTCTGCAGAAAATCTGGAGCAGATCCTCAACTTCATCACTGTCTTCATGGGTAACGTCGAGAGGTACGAGACTTGACCTGTCGTGTCAGGGACTGTGGTCAGTTGAAAGGAAGAATTGTAAGGCCCAACGGGGTTTGAATGGTGCAGGTCATCTCGTCAATCCCTCCTGTCTCGTTATACACAAACAGAATGAAGAACCCTCATTTAAGAGCAAAGCTGGCAGAGGTCTTAGAGGCGGTGATGCCCCACATGGAGCCGGTGGCTCCTGGTGCTGTTCAACCAATTGTGTTCCAGCGAGAGAGAGTCTTCTGCTCCTATAGACATGCACCTCAGCTGGCCGAGGCCCTCATCACCGTGTTTGTCGACATTGAATTCACAGGTGAGGCCAGATGTGTAAGTTGTGCTTTGCTAGTGCTAGATGTAGATGGTAACAGCACTGAGCTCGTTTTTTAACAGTACTACCGACTTTGAATTAATGTAGATCCATAGATTGCTTAACAGGTGCTGTCACAAGTGTGCACAGTCTGTCTTTGATTAAAACGTCATGTAACACTCACACAAATCTGACTTTTGGGATCATTAAGATCTTGGAGGTTGGCTTGTGTGTGAACACCTCTGTGTGTTCTGCAGAAGCTGAATGAAGTGAAAACAAAACTACGAATGTAGCAATGAAGCGTTTTTGATCTTATTTGGTATTTTTCAGGTGATCCTCATCAGTTTGAACAGAAATTCAACTACAGAAGACCCATGTACCCCATCCTCAAGTACATGTGGGGAAAAGAGAGCTATAGGGAGAGCATCAAGGTAACAAGAAACCAGACTCTTTGAGATTCTTCATCCAAGTAAACTGTTTTCAAAACAGTGGTATGATGTATTTTTTACCTTACAAAAAAAAGTTATTTTTCTGTGTGAGTTTGGTGTGGTCTTTATGTGGTTGCTGTGAGACTGTTTGGTTGCATCTGAGAATCCTCAAAAATGTAGTCCTGTTCCAGTCATGTTGTTTGCTGTCTCAATAGCTAGAATCAAACTCCTTAAATCTCTTTCTTTAAGAATATTCTCACCTACAAATTCACTCACCACTGAAGGTTATATAATAAGTCTATAAACGTGTGTCCAGACCACATACTTTTGTACCGGAATGGTAGTATAAGCAACATATAAATATGGTGTTAATATTTTGTGGTGTGTGTACATAAACATCTTTATTGGCTATCTGGTGCATTATGGAGTTTATGATCGGGCCACTTCATGAATAGCATATATTGATTTTTGGTGCCAAGATCAGCAAATATCCATGCTCTCTCTCTCTCTCTCTCTCTCTCTCTCTCTCTCTCTCTCTCTCTCTCTCA